>CAEGAG010275272.1:0-46498 GCA_903067065.1 Brachyrhaphis terrabensis
AATCGAGGGGAGACAGGACAACAAGGAGAGCACAGAGACACAGAACTAGACATGAACTAAACACAGAAAAACACAGAGAACTCGAAAATAAACACAGAAAAACACGGATCATGACACTTACTGAGGCCTGCTATAATGCCATCCCATAAAATTGATTTTGACCCAGCCTTTGAACAAAAGGAACACTGTTGCGTTGCCATCCACAGCTGATGCCACTCCCTCTTTGGCTCATGCTGAATACCCTCCTTTAATCGTGGGATGGGTGGTAGCTGGCTGGAAATAAATTAAAAAAAAGTGCTTTATTTAGTTGGTTGAGGAGCAGTGGGCAGAGCGAGGATGAGGTTTCTGTGACTGGCACCGATCAATCATGCTGTGAGAGGAAGTTAATGAAGCAGGCTATGCTTTATTAAAGGGTTAGCAGGGAAAGATTACAGTGGGGCTTCTGTTTCCCAGAAGCTGCAGGAAGAGCGCACCCCTAATGGTTACAGGGCCAACCATAAAGCAATCAAGGTGTTTACTCTTAGCGGACTCTTGTTATGTGACCCAGGTGTGAATTAAGAGTCTGTCTTGTTGAGGAAGTTAAACATTGAGCACTCTCCACACTGATTCACTTATTTGAGTACATTTATTCTATGTGGAAAAAAACTGACATTTTATTTTAACAAATTCACTGGAAACACAATTACTTCCCTCCCATAAAATAAATGTAATTTAGGGTGTTTTTAATCCATCACTTCATTCTTCCTTTGGGATGGGATGAAACGGAGGGTGTTTTCTATTATCCATTCTTCAAACTAGGAAACAATAGAAAACATCCCATTCAAAGTAGTTTTATTTGAACTTCATAAGATACAAAATGGCTACAAGAAATGAAATTGAGTGAAACATGACGTGAATGGAAAAGCGCCTGTTGGTTATTGTTAGGCATGACGCAGGCTCTATCTGAAAAACCTGGTTGCTTCACTCACATAATCTGAAACAAGTTTGTCATTAGGTATTTAGGAGTCGTAAGGATCCAAAAGTATTTATTCACATATTTGAATGCTTGAATGCTTATTCTGTATGAAAAAAAAATCACATGTATTTGTTTTTTTTTTTTTTTACAAAATGACTCAAGAGACAGTAATTGGCACCCTATTGGTGTCAATAAGTGACATTTAACCAGACAGGACAACACTATGGTGCAGCCATTGTTGTTAGTGCTAATTAAAAGTGCATAATTTATATTATAGCAATTTTATTTACATCTAATGGCCACTGTGAAGTTTGGTGGAGGTTGTGTAATACTGTGGGCTTATTTTACTTGGAAAGGTGCTTGAAATGTCATTAAATTAAATGGGAAAACAAAAACCTGCTGGACTTTGGCAGAAATACTGAAAGTGGGTCATCAGTGGGTGTTTCATAACAATGATGCTTCAACCCACATGATCAAATTGACACAAAATCGACTTTCAATAAAAATAAAAGTGCCTAGACCTAAATCATGTAGAAAGGTTTTGGGGTGAGCTCAAAAGTAGAGTGCACAGAACAGGACCTGCACTTGGGACATTTAAAATACTGTGCAAAGATCTTCTCTTGTAAAATGTTAAACTAAACTTTGCCCTATTGGCAAAAGAGCACAAACACGAGTATTAATTTATTTCCCCAATGAATAAATGTTCTCAAACTTACCGTTGGATTTAAAAAAAATGTCAGCTCCTAACCCTAACCCCAATAAAATATTAATTTCCTAAAGTGCAAAACTATAAATACATTTCCACCAGAGGATTTAATAAACATTGAGGGGGGCTGCTGCTTCTTTAAAACTAAAGCACAACTTTTCACAATGAAACTCAGGCACTGTGGTCAGACTGATTCAAGCCGTAGATGGTTTGCCGTTTCGCAGTGTGCGACCTCGGCGACTCTGCCATTGTTTTGGCATGTGAAAACACAATCCTGATTTAATGCAAACACCCGTCGGATGAAGTCAGTAAAATAACCTTATTCTGAGGAAATATGAGCACAATGAAACCGTGGCACTCTCTCAGATAGTTTGAAAGACAAATGAGTAGCAGGGGAGTGAAAAATGCAAAACAGATGTTTTTCTCACCGTTTTTAATGGCAGCGAGACATTACTGATGCCATTAGAGACCTTTTATGGCTTCTTTTAATCCCTTGGCCTGCCTGAGGAAAGAAACCCCTGGTGGTGCAAAGTAGCCTCTTTTACTTCAGAAGGACAATTTGAACCTATTTCCAAACCACTTCCCTAATCTGCCACAGGGTCGTACGTTGCTTCCTCTGTAATTATTGTGCTCCGAAATCAAAGGTAAAGAGGCAGTGAAATGCATCTCTTAGGTAAACATGTGTAGCTCCACACGCAGGACGGAAGCATCCCAAGAAGGAGTGACTGTTCTGCTTTCTTTGAGTTATTTTGAACATTCGGTTCATCTTTTCAACATGGTGGTTTGCGTTTGCCTTGATGCACGCCGTCTGCTCTGTGCATCAGTCCCAACCGCTAAAACTCAGAGGAGCACTTCCAGGGGTCTGGTTAGGGGCTAAAAATGAGGAGGAGATGAACTTTATGGCTCCATCTCACAGTCCAGCCTTCAGTATATCAACGGAATCGCATGGTTTTGAGTGTGTTTATGTGTGTGTGTGTGTGTGTGTGTGTGGGAACACTCTGCCCATAAATATCCCCCCCGTTCTCCACTCGACACTCGTGCTCACCACCCCAAAGGGGCCTCTCTGATGGTGATGGCGAAAGGATGTCGCTGTCTGGGTGATTGAGTGCTGCTGGTCCTGGCCCTGGGCACATCCCCGCGCTCTGAGCCCAAGTGGGAGGCCTGCCGCTAAGCACTGACCTGGAGGGACTAGCCTGGAGGCGAACATCAGCAAGATGCGTCCCTCCGTCTGTTTCTAGCAGAGGGACACCGACTGCAGTCACATCAGAGCAGGCTGCAGAAAGTCTTTAATTTGTTGAGATGTCTAATGCGGGCTATACGTTCTGTCTGTGTGTACTCGGCCTATTTGAACTTGCACCTCATCTCTTCAAGTCGTTGTCACCCTCATCAGTCAGAAATCTGAAATAATCAAGGCGCAGTAATTAGCCTCGCTTGCTGCATTGTAATTGGGGGCAGAAGAAGGTTGCTCAATCTATATTTTTCCCCCCCTGTTTGGTAATTGCAGACTTTAATTTGCCCTCTGTTTAATTTCTCTTTTTTTTCTTCATCCTCCTAAGCTTTTTTCCCAGAGATGCTGGTGTTATTCTAATGCTGTGCCTTTCATCAGTCACCAGAAGCTGCAGGCTTTTGAGAGAGGGGAGAGTTCACTTTGGAAACCCACTGTCCTATTCCCTTTTTGGGCTTGGGTGCCGTCAGCCCCGTCCCAACGCCTCCACCAAAAGATCCTTGACACTGTCCAGGTCCGTCCTACTTGGCAAGAGGGAGAGCTAGAGAGAAAGGCAGAGTTTATTTCCTGTTCTTGTGAATCATATATCAGTACAATTCCCCTCTGTGCTGTTTGGCAACGACGGAATGACGGGTGTCATTTATCATACGGACTGAAAGAGGCTGTGGGAAAAGGGATTTGAATTCTTCTGGAAGTGTGTGGACTCTCCTTCGCGGTGAATCATTAAACGGAGGAGTTTTTTCAACGGGGAGATGAGTAACTCCTCGCCACGGCGCTTTGTTCTGCCGTCTCGCTGGCTGGATCAGTCATTAAACGTCTCAAAAATAAGATTTACCCCACGAACTGTGAAGGGACGTGGCATTTTCCCTCGTAATTAGGGATTGTGTCCTGAGGAATTCATTAGGACGTTCCTCTGATTTTGGCTTGATGCAGATCCCTGCTTTCTCTTTCTGTGAATTATTTCTAAGCTAATTTAAATTTACAAATGTGATTAGGGCTTCTTTTGTCAGCTTCTTATTGTCATTCTAAGTGATGATATTTTGTTCTTCACCACATGGTGCTTTTAATTCTTTAAAGCGATAGTTCAAGATTTTTGGAGTGAAATTATGTTAAAAATGTATAAAAATATACATTAGATAACAGTTTAAGCTAGCCATGATGCAGTTATCAAAAATGTATGGTTTCAAAGCTTCTCAAACTTTCTGTTACTAAGGTTGGATTAAAGGACTTTGAATCCTTTAATCCAACCTTAGTAAAATTTAAAGTTATGATGTAGAAGCAACAGAAAGTGAACATTGTCAGTAGCTAAACATTAGCTATTAACAATGCTAACATTAGGATCAGTTTCATAGCTTCCTGTCACCACTTCTTATTGGATATTTCAGATTTTTAAAAGAGACTGAACTACATTTGATCATCTTTAGGTCTAAATTTAAAAAAAATTGATTGTTTCTATTAACACTAATGAAAGTTTTTGTGCAGTTATTTTGTCTCACATTAGAGTGAAATGAAAAACCAATATATGGACAGATTAAATCGAAGGAGATAAAAAACAGTTTGAGATTTCTGAAACCTTCACTCTTCTTGTGAATACCAATTTTTGGTTTTCACAAAAAATATTTCTCCTAAACCAAGTTTTGTCTATGTTTTCAATAGCTGAAAATATCCTCACACCCCTCAACTAGTTTGCATTGGAAGGTAATTTACATAGAAACTGATAATTGACACAGCAAACAGAGGTTAGAGGCGGCGTCCCATCAATGATCTTCCTGTGTGAAACACATACCGAAAACGGTGCATATACATTTCTTCCGACTAGAGTAATTATCTTCTAGAAAAGTTTTTAAAAAGTAAAAGATTTGTGTTAATTTTTACATAATTAGCAATTATTCCTCTTCCTTTTGACAGTAACGTAGGTTTTATTTTGACATGTTGAAATAAGTCAAAATAAAATGTCAATTTTATTTTGACATAAATGCAGCAGACATTAAAATAAAAACCAAACTAGATTTTATGCAAGTGATCTAAACAACTAAAAACACACACAAAAATGGCAAAATTTGCAGTATATGTTTAGATATTTTTACTTTTTTACTTCTTCCATACTGCAATTTCTTTCAGATCAGCAGCATTTAATGACTTTTTGGACAGCTAATAGCTAGATTATTTACAATTTTTTTGGAAATGGTTCAATAATTATTGGTGACACATGACTCCTACCTCCTTTTACCTTTTAAATTGTTAAATGAACTTCTTTGTAAATAACTGCTGAAACACATGACAATGGTTTAAATGATCACACACATAAATTATATTAGATTTGATTTTTTTAAGGACAGCAGAAATCTGCTTTGGCTCCAACTAATCTGAATTTATACCGAATGAAGATCCTAAGAAAGTTATCTGCTGTTATATTATTAACTGTGTACAATCTTATAATAGAACCTCCCTTTAAAAATCCTGAACTATCCCTTTAAGGTGAGGCTTTATAAACATTTTGTGCTCCTTTAGATTTTTCTCTTCACTTGTCAGGGACGGTTACCACTTCCTACATTTGGAGCTGGGTGATCAAAGAAAACGACTTTTGATAAGGCTGTCACCGGCTCCTCAGCTGCACCAGGCAGAAATAAACGTGTCAAGCTTTAACTTATCCTCTGCAAAACATACTCCTAACCCCTGCTGCTCTAATTGAGAGTAACTTTCAGAAACCTGTGAACACACATGCAAAGCGGAGTAGATCATAAATCAGGCTTCTATAGACAGCCCCACCCTGCCCAGAGCCTCCCCAACAGAGCTACTGGTTTCCACAAGCTGACTGGAAGTCAGCCTTCTCTTTATGATATTTTTGTACCCACCATCTCTGTTTTCTCTTTCTCTTTTTTTTATCTGAAAGAGAGGTGGAACGTGTCAATAAGGTATTGTGTAGGGAGATGGTACATTTAAGCTGTCAGTAACCGTTAGCTGTCTCTCATGTGCGGATCACAAAGTTAAACGTGCTGTCAGCAAGTCCTGGGCTAGAAATAGATGTGTTGAGGGTTAGCCAGAGAAACACCACCACCCCCTGCTGCCCAGTAGACTGTGGAGCGATCAAGCAACATGAGCACAGATCAAACCCGAGCAGAGAGGTGTAATGAAGCACATTTTCAAGTTCTAAGGTGTTGGAATGTGCCATGAAACAAAGTTGATCCTTTGCTTTCTTGTTTTGTGCATTCTCACACGCCCTCATGGTCAAATTTGTCTTTTGTGCGGCATATTCACCACAGAGGTTGGGGCATCCTTTTCTCCTTTCAGTCAAAACTTGATGCTTCCTGAACCCGACCTCTCTCGGAGGCAAAGACTGGACTGGTATCTCGACATGTTAGCCTGCCGTCGCCTGCTAAAGGAGAGCACGGATGCCCCCGAGGTAAATGAAAACATTTGGTTCTTGCCAGACCTGCTCACATCTCCGCTGGGCCACATGAGCTGGCAGGTGACGCGTGTACTGAGGAGAATCGGAGACCGCAGCGGTGGCCTACTTCTTTTCTTCCACACAGGCCGCCCAGGCCACAACCCACAAACACTGCATGAACATGTTCTTTTTCTCAACCGGAGCTGACAAAGGCTGACCTGCATCTGAGTGAATTGCAGCCCTTTTATATTTATGGTTTTGTTTTCATTCTCAGCCTGTGATACTGTGCTGTTAGTTTTCAGCTTAGTGGTTCTTCATAAACTTGACATAATAAAATCTAAGTGTTCACTCAGTGTCCCCTCGTTTGGTTCCGTCGTTGTCAGGAATAGGTTTGACACCGGGTCACCATCTCATATATAAACATCTGAAATTACTAGACAATCCACATCCAGGTCCCACGGGGGAAGTATGATTGCAATTAAAATCACAGGGCAAATGTTAATTAAGCAAACTACTTGAATGTGGAAACAGTGATGGCTTTTAATGTTTTTACTTTTAACCTTGCACTTTTCTTTGGTTTGTACTTGCATAAAATCAAGTTTTTTCCACTCTATTTTTAGAATATTGAAGTTAACATAGACAAAAATAAAAGCATGTATTGTTACACAGAGTGCTTTGCAAATTGTTAGATTTTTTTATTTTTAGTTCACACTGCATCCTTCATTCTTCATAATATTTAATTAGAAATGTGTGCAGTAGAACAACAGAAAGTAGAGGAAGAAAATTGATTTCTTAAAAAAACGAAAATTAAAAGAGTAGAAAATAAGTTGTAGAACTGATTTTTTTAAAATTACAGATGGAGTTCTTTTGGATTAAGTCAACTTTGCACGTCTACAAACAAAGATTTATATGTCTTATTCTTAACCGTTACATTGTAGCTTTGGGTGTATGTCCAGGTTTGTTGTCCTGCTGAGTGTACTTTGTCCTTAGTTTTTGACAGCCTATATTCTATACAAAATTACCCTGTACGGAGTAAAGCTGCCCGTTACCGGTGCAATCTTTGTAGATTCATGTAACCCTCAGTTATTAGCGGAAAACTTGCTTTATCATTGAAAATATCCAAAAGCTACTGAACGTCATTAGCAAAGCTAATGACGTTCAGTCATTAGCTTTGCAATCCAGAAGCGCTATTTATTCTCCTTGCCGCTGATGGGCTGTACCCATGACAGCAGAAATAAGAAAGACAGTAAATATTTGCATCTGTGGTAGTGCCAACAGGTTTCCACTCTGGATATGATTGCATATTTAGCTATATTCAGGGTTTAAACAAATAAAATAGGCAGTTATAAGTATTTTTAGACGGAGTATCAAGTAGTTGTGAATTTTCTCAGATGGCAATTGTCCCAAACTCCTACGAATAATGTATTTGCTTCATCTGTCTTCCCATGAACTCTTACCACCATCCATGTTTTTGCTGAAGAAAAGCATCCTCACAACATGATGGTGCCACTAAAATACCAAAATATTTTCCACATTGTTTCTTCAGGTCTAATCAGTACAATGGCTTTAAGAGTGAATGGGGCTGAGTACAAAAGCAACATACACTTTTAAGTTTTTGTTTTGTAAAAAAATCTGAATCCATGAATCCTATTTTGTTAGTCCACATATCTGAAAAAAAAAAAATAATCTAAGTTTGTGGTTTTAATGTTAGAAAACATGAAAACGTTGAACAGGTATGAATACTTTGGCAGGACATTGTAATTGTGAGCTTTTTGGTGAATGTAAGGATGCTCTTCAGTTGACTGGATAAGTCTAGTTCACCGGGTTATTAGATCAGAGGGAATAACAGGCCAAGTTCTGGCCATTCTGGTGATTGATGAGCTGAGCTTTATTTGCTGAGGCGGTGTGTTTGTTCCCGTGTAATTGTCTACCAGATGGCTTAGCTAACTGTTCTTAAATGCCTTCAGACCTGCAGGGGTCTTGGGTCTTAACATTCTCCTTGCTAATGACATTATGCCTGGAAACATCGAACAGTTTTTTTTTCTCCTTATACTTTTCTATCCTCTAATGTTCAGGATCAAAACGGCTGTGCAAGGCATTTATCCCCAATTATTTCCTCTGTACGATTCTGTTTTTAATTTGTCTAAAGGAGATGTTTTGAAGTCACTCTGTTGGTAAACTCCTTCTGTGAAAATGAGCCCTCTCAAATTTTTAGAGGAGATGAGAGAGAAAGGGAGAGGAGGAGGAGGGAGGACTGCACGCTACCTGTGAGGAGTCAGATTGGAGGGGAAAATGGATCTAGGTGGCAGCGCGAGTCATCAATCACACCCCTCAAGGGGAGCTGCAGCTAAAGCTGCTCTGAAGTGCTATCTGTCAGCTGCTCCGATCCAGCTGGGGGGTTGGGGGTAGAGCACCAGAGAGGGGGCCGTATCGCCACCCATCAGCTCACAACGGCACACAACTGCCATGTAAACATGTGCAGGTGCTTCTGTCAAAATAAGCCCCGTCCCAGTTCACAAATGATCGGTCCGCTTTCTCTTCCCAGCGATCTTTGTTCTTGGGAAAAATCTCTCCACATGCTGCACTTCCTGGTAATAGATTTTGGATTGCTACCACTTGTGGGAGAGCGTGCTGTGTTTTCTTTTTTTTTTCTTCTTTCTTTTCCGCCCATCGCAGCCCCCCGAATAAAGCCACCAAGTGCTTCTCCGCCGACGTTGGGGCCGCGTATGTCGATACCTCTCAAGATGGATAGTTGTTCTGCATGCTTATTGATTTGGCACAGGCACAGAGATATAAGTATCATTTGTCATTTCTGGAATTATTTGGAGTCCTAGTTAAAACCCAGAGTGGGGGAGGCTGGAGATAGCTGTGCCCCGGGGGGGAAAATGGGGAGGGTTTGATGGGGAATAGCGACTTGTCTTGGCTTTGATAAACGACCACATGGGTTTTTGGTTTTTTACTCCGAGCACAGGGGCCCTTTAGCTGCTATTTGCTTTCACCATGGTCCAAGAAAAACAATGCGATGGGTCCAAGGACTGAGCCGCATCGTCCTGTCATGGAGTGCAACGCAGCAAGCAGGGTGGTCTGGGCAGAAGAGTCAGGAGGAGGGTGGGCCTTGGACACTACAAGCTGCTCTTACAGAAGACCCAGCAGGGTTTGAAGGCGTTCTGTGCTCCCGGCTGACAGCCTTGAAACGCACGCAGTGAATTTTGAATATTCACAATCTACAGCATAATGACAAGCAGATTTTACCCTTCAAAGAGCATTCAGTGGGGAAGTGGAGGGATGTTGAGCAGTAACAGTAGCTCCGGCGTGTCCCCTGCGGCTTTGATTATGTCCCGTTTCGGGCGTCAGGCCAGCAGCAGAGCTGGCTTCATTACTTTATGGATCATCTTTTAAGACTATTTAAGATCAGCTAGAGCTATTGTCCGCTAATGACAGAGACTCCAAGAAGTTCATTATGCTCGGAGCATTTGATTCATTCAGCCGAGGAGTCAGTTCTCACAAACGCAGAGGTGTGAGGATTTAGCAAATCTTCACTTTTTCATCTCAACTTTAAAGTTTGAGTCGAGGTTGTTTTGGAGTTTGGGACATGAAGGGAGGAGGGTGCGAAGGAAAAGTGTTTAACAGAGAAACATGTTTAACAGCAACAAAAGAGGCGAGAAGAGAAAGCCCAGACATGTGAATGACAAGTAATTATTTCCCTTGTCCATCAAGCGGTGTTTTGATGCAAGGATGCGATCAGACATGATATGAACAATTCCAAGCCTTCAGATGAAAATGGCACTGGAATCATGTGCTAGCTTTTGTGTTTGAGCGGCAGCATGAATCATTCAGAAACATGCGGACCGGACAGGGTGGGTTTTTGCAGGACCAGGGTTACCCCCAGCGGTCTTCCGGCGTTCGACGACCACCAAGTGTTCGACTGCCACCAAGTGTTCGACTCCCATTTCAGCTCGCCAGAAATGTCACCATGTAGCAGAACGACAAACTGGACCTTTTTTCTGCACAGATTTCCAGGTTGTTTAAACCAATCTTATAGACAGATCTAAGTATTCATTTGTAATGTCATGAAAGGGGATATTTGCATTAGTAGGGCAGCCCTCTTCATTCTGTTTGCCCGAGCAGAGAGAGGGACAGCCTGCAGAGACGCTGTTTAATCCCTTTGGAGAACTAGTGCATGAATTGATACATCCTCCTCTCTGAATACCCCCCACACCTCTTGATCTTGCTAATGTCTATCCTTGAACTTGAACAAACAGCCTGTGCATGTAGAACACACAAGACAGATGTTTAGGATTACTCTCACCTCATTGCTCTATTGTGTGCACTTTAAGGGAGCTCAGCTGATGTGGAATGCCACTCATTCAGCCTCTGCGCTTCCTGAAGGGCTCCTCCTGCTTATCAAAGTGCCATCTGCACTAAAGGCAGAGCAGCACCACGGTTCCTGAGAAAGAGATGTTGGGAAAACAGATTTAAAAAGTCTCTATTTTCTTAAATGTCCACACAAAGTAAAACTAAAGAGTAGAAATCCACCGATCAAAGATGCTGATTGTGAAGTTCTGACCTGCTGATTCAGGTTCAGCCAGTTCCAATTTATGTTTGGATAGCAAAGTATTTTTATGTAGTTCATGGATACATTGAAAAGGTGGGATGTTAATTTCCATGAAACACATTCAACTGTATTAATACTGAAATATTTATTGTAAAAAAACAAATAATCTTTCAAAAGCAGTCTAAAGTTACAGAGCTGTCTTTCTGGATCATTGAAAGTCTACAAAAGCAGTAAAACCATAGGTTACAGACCAGACGTCTGTACATTAAACCATTATTTACACCTTCAAAAGATACTGTAAAAGATGTTTCTACATCTAAAAATAATAATTTTTTAAGAACCATTCATTCTCTTTCGTCACTGTTTTGTTTTAGATTTTTAAGTAATTTATTAATTTATTGTAACCATTACAGAGTTTCCAGAAGCCTTTCCATGCTTAAAAAGCATTTTTTTTTTTTTTCAGGTTGATAGCTACGTCATACTGTTTGTGAGAGAGAGCAGTAGGTGTTACACAGCTCTGCAGTAAAACAAAATTCCACTAATGTAACATTGTTAAAAGTCCCAGAGTTAACAAGTTTATTAGTTTTTAGCACAGTTAGCATTGCTAATGCTAATTATAAATTCCCGTATTACTTGCTGAGTTAACTATCTTTGTTTCTAGAAGATTGCAAACATCTCCTAATTCCATTGGTTAGTCTAAAACAGTCTTACATTAGTATTTAGCATGATTAGCTCATTTAGCATTGCAAGCTGTACGTTCACTAGTTCAAAAAAACAAGATTGCATATTTAGTTTCTGGCCAGCCAATCAGTGATCAAGTAAAGTCTGGCATAAAGTCGACTAACTCAAGTCACCTGTTTATTTTTTGTTGCATTTCTACTGAAGAATACAGTGGACCCCGACTATGTGGGCTTTACTATTTGTGGATGTTTTTTCGGAACGCAACTCTAGAATATTCCAGAATATTTTTCATTAGTACATATATCTAATATATTTAAAAGAAAATACACCTTGGGAAGCTGAAATACCTGTTACTTTTGCAAAGCATTCAATACAAGAGCACCATTTATTGGCTGTAGCTCCAAAGGTAGAAATCAGGAAGACAGTAAATATTATCGTTTGTGGTATACGCGTGATCTCAGTTATTCACGGATTTTAGCTATTAGCAGCAGCTCACCAACACCAGGGGTTTGCTGTATGTGAGCTGCTTTTTCATCCTAGATGTGCAACAGTTAAGGTGTAGAATATCCATCACAGATAATGTAGCTTAAAGACTTTTTACTGTAATTACAACTTCCACATCGAGTGTCAACACAGCTCAGTAGTCCCTAAATGTAAAAATACACAATTTTACCATATGTTTAGTTTCTAGATCAAATATCTTGGTACACTTCAACTAAGACAAAACCAATGTTCAAGTCACTTTTTAGCAAGACATATGAGCTTGTGTTAAGTAAATAATTACTTGATATTGATGAAAAGGTATTAGTTCTACTGGCAGATCATTTAACGTATAAGATTGGAACAATGTCTTGTTATAAGTGAAGTAATAATAATACGGCATATTCTTAGACTTGTGACTGTTACAGATGTAAAAAATTACCTTACTGATAGTGAGTTCACTGGTCAAGCATAAAGTCAGTCAGTTACAATCACTACTAAACATTACCAGTGTGTGAGAACTTTTTTTAAATTATTTATTCCTCCTTTTATGTCCTGTCTCTTTCCCATCTCAGACTTTTGGCCGTACAGATGTAGAAACAAATGAGCCGCACTCATTCTGATATTGTTGAGGGGTGACATTATCTTTTAGCAAGGCACTTATCTAATCTGGCTGCTTTTGGAGGCTGGAGGAAGTGGCTGTGGGACATGGGCCGGGGATGCTGCATCTTTAATTACCATTGATATGGCAATAGAAAGAAGAGAGGGATGGAGGCACAGGGGGGAGGCAAGAGGAGGAGAAGAGGGGAGTCGAGAGAGGGAGAAGACCCGTGTTCACTTTTTAATTAAGGCTCCGTAGTGTAACTCGTCAATGTACATTATTGGAAGAATGAACGTCAATGCCATTGCTTTTTCTCCCCCTCCTTTATCTCTGTCAATGATTCAAAGACATGATTTATGGTTCGTCTCCGTCTTTCAGGATCATCCATCAAGCGCCGACTCTGCCGCAGCGCCACCCGTTGTAAATCATTCTGAAAGCCTGTCACTCATTTCCATTAGCCGTTCCTCTGTCGCTCTGGTCTCCGCCTTCCTCGGCCTCCTTCCCCCCACTCAACTCCCCCACTCCTCCCTCCTCTTGCTCTCCTGTCTCCTCCCTCTCGGTGCACAACCTACAGCCACGCGGGGTATCAGTTCCGTTCGACTGCTTCGTCCGCCTACCTTCTTTTCAATAAATTAACCACTTTTTCCCATGCAATGAATAAAAGGGCTCTGCAGCCTACTCCTCCTCCATTAAAGCCGAACACCTCAGAAATGTTACGCCATCGACTTGAGGGCTAAATGAGGATATAGTGAGAGGTGGAAAATATTTCCTCTTTCCACCAGCAACATTTGATCAGCTTTGGTATGTTTGAAGTGTTACATTAATGCTACACATGTGGCCCTACTGATCTGGTTTTATTGCATTTCCTTTATTGTAGACTTGAGGATAATTAGTCTTTTATGCATTTTATTCTTAAAAGCACTGTGCTCAACTTTAACACGTAATGGAAACATTATTATAGCTGTGATTAGTTCATGTAGTAAAAGCGCAGTTAAGTAGGCAGAGCTGCCATTAACTGCCGTTGGTTTTCCGTAAACTCCACCAGCAGCTTAATTCAGACACCCCAACAATGACTGGAGTCTTTAACCAGTTTTAATAGAAAAAGGTCTCATGAACACAAATAATTGGCTCAATGGAGCGACTGTCAATCTCTCGCAGTGCTTTATGTGCCGGCTCTGGGGAGCCCAATTCACTGGCTGCTTTTTTCATTCTAATCAACATCGAGATATCAACGCGGCGGAATAACCACAAACAGCAGCAGGCCCGTTTTCGAGGGAAAACTTTCAACTATTGGGTGCCAACATATTTCACTATTTGGGCAGCCATTGTTCTCAGAATAGCCTGTCACTGTGACAAGGCGCGGCAGGCAAATCCAGAAGTTTGCACTTTTCACAAAAACAGCGGGCCCTAATCATTTCACGGAGGACACTTGACAACAAATTTGCCATTAAAATGAATGTGAGTAAGGGAGGGAAGTGGCTGTTTTGAAGCTTTTCTGCCTCTCTGGCTGCTGCTGCTGCTGCTTGTTTTCTCGTCCCGCCGAGCTCCAGGTTGGGCTGGCTCGCTTTCTCTCCCTTTATGTTTACCATGAAGCAGCCTTTGGTCCCCCCCCACTGCCACCCTCTAGAAACTGACAGTATCACGCTTCAGCTGCAAACTCTCACTCTGTAGCGTCATTGTATTTAATGAAGGGAAAAAGTAGCAATCTTGTATAATGAACTTGAAATGTAAAAAACAAAAAACAAAACAAAAAATAAAATGCTGCTTTTTACTGAAAATGACATAAGCTGCATGTTAGAGAAAAGCTTCTGGTGGAGTCCGTCCAGAATCTAATGAAAGATTCGGACCAGAATAGAGCGGGTGGGAAGAGTTAGTGAAATGCAGATTGTTCTAATAGAATACACACATTCTCCTCCAGCTGCACTATCAGATTTATCAGGGCTTGACCTTGATGGAGGGCCCGTGTTGTTTGGGAGGGCCTGCGTTTAGGGTTCATGCAAAGTTTATGATGCAGGGCCTGTGAGCTCTGTATATACATCCACAGCTCTCAGGGGGAAACTGAATGCAACACAGCAGAAAGCCAAGGAGGTGGGCTGCTTCATTTGGTACTCTATAATGAAGTAATGAAAGCGCAAACAAGGAAATAAACATTTGAAGGCAGTTAATCAGAATGTGTAGCTCTGATGCAGAAATGTTTAAGTAGAAACTGAGAAGCGCTTTATTTAGTTTGCATGGAAAACAAACAGCATGCTAGGTGGCTGTAGGCCATCATACCTTTCACTCATAAACAGAGAACAAAGGCATCATGTGTTCATGGCGGTGTTCCTTTAAATGATGGCCCACTTTCTACCCCGCTGTCACGCAAACATTCCTGACTGACATTCAATCAGGGAAATTTGAACCGAAGCAAGATGGTCTTTTATTAGTACCGCCCTGTTTGCTCGACTGGTCAGCTCCAATATGCGAGGCGCTCCTGAGTGGCGTGCAGCGAGATGATGGGTTCACTCTCTGATAAGGGTGAACGAGGGGTAAACTGCTATTCTGCAGAAAGGAACCATCAGACCTCATCATGTCGCTCGTGGAGAGCCGTGTCACAGGCTCTTCAGAAAGCGAGTGACAGAGCGGCGCGCCGCCGCTCCCCTCCCGCTACGGTGGAAGATGCACTGCAGCCGACGCTGTCCTGCTCCTGCTCCTCCAGCTGGAACTTTATCTTCAGGATCAGATCATGAACTCCTCCACTGATGTTACACTCTCCTACGCATTCATCAGATTGTTTAGAAAAATCTCCACATGTTGGAAAAATGGGACAAATAGGAGACGGACAGGCTGTGTTCATATTATATTTATTACTGCTCATTCAGAACTTCATACACAGCTCATTCAGCAGTCGCTAATTTAAATTATTGACAAGAAAGAATGACAAAAACAACAATGTTGCTGCCATTTTATGCAGATTGCTAGTGGATCTGAAGACGTGCCTCTGTGAATAGTGTGAAGTTTTCATTGTGGTGCTTAGAGGCCTTTTTTTTTTAAAACTGAATGAAAATTGAATATGAGGATCAGTCTTAAACTGATCCTCATGACCAAATACAAGAGGTGCACTGAGATCTTGCGATGTTGAATCATTGCAGTGCTTGAGCACATCTACCTCAAAAAGCAATATCCTTTTGCAGTTAGCATGACTTTGTCAGGCTACATTAGCTTCAACAAAACCGACTACTTTTAAGTTGTTTTTAGCATAATTTTGGATTCCTAATAGAAACGGTCAACATTGACAGACCAATTCTATTTGGTCTAAATGTAAAATAAGCACCATAATAATATACTGCTGTACAATACTGGTTGCTAATGGCAGCTAACTGGAGCTGGCTAATGATAAGAAGTAAAAACTGAAACACTCATTAGTCAGAGCAAATCAAAATGTGTACAAGTTAATAATTTTCAGTGTGTAAAACATTTACTTCAGTTGTTATGTGTGTGTTTGTTGACACTATGCTAAAGTTAGCATTTCATTAGCATCACCAGTAAAGGATTTATTTTTTATTTTTTTTAGAACAGGCCTGCATGTGATCTTCCCAAAATGTACAGAACTCAGTCTGATCAAACCTGAATAATTGTGCACTAAACAGAACTGTTAAATACATGGTCAGGAAACATTTTATATGGAAAGTGCTAAATTGGTTATTTTAGTGTCCATAATGATATTGCTATCCTCTTCTGATGAACTCAGTTGTGTTTAATGTCATGTCATGTAAGCAGGGTTATTGCTTAAAAATAATCTGATGTCATAATTTATGTTTTGAAGGCTTCAGTACTGGTACTTCTGATAAACCATGGAGATTAATAATTTGAAAAATCCTTGAATCCCGTGTGTAATTTAAATTGTCATTTTTGCTGAAGAAGAAATAAGATTTAGGAAGAGAACTTATTACTTCACAACATCACAATTCAGTTCGAAAGAGCAACTATTATTCTTGCCACACGTTAACAAAATCCAGTTTATTTGTGAAAACAAAGACAAAAGTATTTTTGAGTTTTAATTTTCCCGCCTTCACCAATTTATATTCTCATCTCATACCCATATGACTACATTTTTTTCCATCTTTCTCTCATTTACTACATAAAAAAAGGATTTTTCACCTTTTAACTTATACTGTGTAAACCCCGGTTTGAGGCAGAGAATGATACCAAACCAGAAATTACTTCAAACTCCTGCCCTTATGTATTGTAGTTGCACAACTTCATAGCCTTATAAGTCCTTATGTTCAAATGATTCAATATACATTTTAAGTCGTTGCTTGTTGTCAAAGCAGCTTTGAATTGTCTCACATTGACACATTATATTTTGTACTTGGAAACGTTAAAAATTCTAAAATTACAAAATCAAGATTGCAGTTTCACTAGAATTTACTTTCCAAAGTACATAGTAATTCTTACTGCAGATTTACACATATGTAGCTGTAGTACTAAAGAACTCTCTCATTAGTCCAATCAAACGATGAAACTAGTCTATTTGACAGGGTGGGACTGTTGGACATATTTTTGTCTTTCTTCACTGAAAAGACTCTTTGTTGCAGGGCTACACCAGGTAGCAGCATGCAATGTGTGCCAGCAGTGGCAAGTTTAAAATGATGACTTGGGTGCTGGAGTGCAGGTCGCCGTACTCTCCCACCGCTCACTTCCAATTAGACTGAGGGGCCGACTGATGGGTGCAGAAGCTTCTAGCAGGCATCAAAAGGAGCAGCGTCGCTCGCTGACATCACGGAGAGAAGGAGCTCCTGCAGTGGAGGTGCTGCAGCCTGGTTTGGCTCACTTAATACCACCATTAGCTCCCGTTCAGTATACACAGGCAGGCTTTTAGAAACCAGCAGAAAAATGCTCCACAGTAACTGAAAGTAAGCACGCCTAATGTTAATGTGTTAATTGTGTATTCCAGGGTTCTCCGTGTTTTTAGTTAACAGAGTGCTGGTTGTGAAAACACTTTTGATTAATTGCCATAATTATTGTGATCATTTTTGCCCAAATGAACAGCCAGATGGCAGGATATGGTGTCATATTTGCGATCCTATCTTATTAATCTGGCTCGGGGTCCATCTGAGCACATTGTGCCATTTGTTGTGTTCACAATCTGTCCTCAAGTTGTCCATTTCTTTTTCTGTTTTTTTTTTTTTTCTCCAAGCTGCGACTTTTCATTTGATTATATTAGTCTATTAAATATTAAAGTTGAGGGTGGGTGAAAGCGAGGCATTTATCTGCATGAATAGCTTGTGTTTAGTGAAGTACGTAATGCGCTTTAAGTAACATCTCCTTCATGCATACAAAAATTAACTGAGAGAGTTGTTTCCATCTCGTGGTTTTGTACTGAGAGCTTTAAAAAGATCCAACAAAACCACTTTCTGGATGCTCGTGGCTGCTTTTAAACCCACTTCATATTATCTAATCCTTCTTTTTGTTTTTTATTTTTTCCCAGAATACATACTAGTGTGCCGTTAGAATACAACAAGAGGTAGACTCACTTACAGTTTGTCTGCTCTGTATTGAGGTTTATCACTAGACTCACTTAGCATAGAAGTGTTAGAAAATAATACTCATGTGAGATCTTATGACACACTCCTGTTTAAAAGCTAGTCAAAAACTCTCTCTCTCTTTGTGATATCAATTAACCCCCAGACAAATTTTGTTAGAGGCTGCATTCTGAGTTTGATGGTTCTGTCGACGCACCACAGTGTCCTTGGGCTCGGGGTGCCTTCTGCCTGACAGGGAACAATCCAGAGAGAGGTGTTTATAGATCCTTAAAGATGGCTCCAGGGCTCCAAATTAGGTCTTCACCATTTCTCATGTGATTTGGTTCAGAATTAACTTCAGACGTGTCATCAAGAAAATCATCTTGATGTCTGACAATGCATGCATTTGATCGTGACACACGCTTCTTGCAGAGTTAGTCAGATATCACTGTCAAATATTTAAACCTGGTGGCATGTGATTCTCATTCTAATGATAGCTCACGGAAGAAATCACATCAGGGTGACTTGCTTGTTTTTTTGTTGTTTGGGTCTTTATTTTTTGGGAAGCATGCCATCCTGTTTTCAGTGTTGCAAGCACGGGAAAGTTTGTTGGGAATTATTTTTTGCACACAAAGTACTTTTTGACTGACATTTCACACCTATTTATAACGGCAGATGAGCGCTGTGACTAAGAGTTTCAGAACGTACAGGCACAATTAGCTGGCTCTATAATTTACACGAGAAAGAAGAAACACAATCTTAGATTTTCTGAGACAGCCTGGAGTCTGACCCGTGTTGTTAGTGTGTGTTCTGCCCATCCAGCAGGCCTCCTTTTCTCTCCTCTTTTTCTTTCTTTTTCTTTTTTTTCTTCCTCTCTCATGGCATAAATCCGGGAGATGAAAATGTCATGGAGCAGGTTCATTTTGCAAAGAGGTTTTGATTGCCATGCTCATGTAATTGATTGTTCCAAGGACAGGGGGAAATCTAGAAATGTCATAACAGTCCTGCTTAGGTTGGTCCCACCGCTAGGCAATCAATGAGAAGTAAAAAGAGATATTGATTTGCGAGCAGCAAAAACTGTAGCTTGAGACAAGCGGAGAGCGGTGGGGAAAGTGGCACAGACGTGCAGACCTGTCACCGGCACCTATGAATTACCCAATCTTCTCTGAAGATAGTGTTACCTCCGATGCTTACAGAGTCCTGCGATGGGGATTGAAGCTGTCCGTTAGCCACTCTCGTCAGAGTGCTAACTCTCTGAGGCTTGTCAGATTAATGAAGGAAATGTTGACCTTCCAGTGGCTGCATGTTGATGTTCTCACCATTACAAAAGTTTCTCCTGATGTTGGAACCACTCTTTCACAGCTGTCACTCGTACTTATTGACAGACCTGTTAAAGATGTGTAAAAAGCCCTAAAATAGAATCACACTAGCTGAAAATGTTAGAAAGATTCAACCTTTAGTTTAAGTTGATTTGAAAAAGAAATGCAACTGAAGTATTCCTTTAGTTTATACTTTGTAAAAACACCTTGAAAACAAATCCATCATTTATTACAGTAGCATAATTTCATAATTAAAAATTTGGGGAAAGAAATTTATTCACTGGTTTTCAAACAGCATAATACAAAAACACTTCAAAGAAAGTAAGTGTAATTGGATATTTTTTTTTATTTATAGTCCACTGTTTTAACTCTCCTATGGTCTTTAGACATGGGGTTATTTGACCCCATAAGTTTCTTACTCTTACTGGCCATGCGCTTTTACGAGTTTTTCTTCTGTGTGGTTTCGGGAACTGACGGTCTGACAGGAAAAGCCTGTCCGCCCATCCTCCTGAGGGCCGCTGTGTTAAGAATACCGGAGGGTTAAAGTGATCAGTCTGGACTCTATTTCTTTTACAGCCTCTTAAAATTGGAAAACACAAGAAAACATGCCATATAAATAAGGTTTCTGAGGACAAACCTTCACAAATCAGGAAATGGTTAGAAAAAAATCTAGCATATTTTACAGTTGGAGTCAATATTAAGAAGTTTATTTTAAAAAAATGAAATTATTGGCTGAGGAAGAATGCAAGTTCATCATCCTACCATCACAAACGTAAATGTATCATCTGCCAAAATCAACTGGGACTTCAATTTCTTTAGTGTTGGATGATGACTGGGCTTCAAAGGAACAAAACAGCCTGAGTAAACCTGATGGATAGCAAAACCCTTATGATAAGTATTAATCATGTTAGAGGAACTGTAATGTTGTGGCCCGTTTCTATACCAATGGCTGTGGGAATCTTGGTAGAGTGAATGGCACCTTCAACTGTCTGAAAACTGACAATAGATCTATTTTACGTCTTTCAGTAGGAGGATAATCCAAACCATATGGCCAGATTAACATAGAAATATTTCATCAGACACAGATTTGGCATTCCTTCAGAGCCTTTCCTAGGCTAGACCTAAGTCCAACAGAAAACCTGTGGCATGAGCTAAAGAGAAGTGGGTTGGACCCAGAACTCTTGGCAGCCATTTTACAAAGTATAATAGTCAAAGATCCATCTGTCCATTTTGCTCCAATAATGTGAAATGTTATAGAAACAGGCCTATTGACAAGGGAGTGACTGTGTTAAATACAGAAGGGCCAATAGGTGATCATTTTAATGTAAAAATAGATCCCCAATGCATATAAATGTACTCAAATTAAAAGTTGTATTTTATTTCCTTTTTTTTCCAGTGTGCGTTTTAGTTTCTGTAATTAAAGATTACAAAATTTATTTAAAACTTTGTATGCATCTCTACCATGGAGAACCAGTAAGTGTCGAGGGAGCTGTACACTAGAAACCCTTCAAATACACTCACTGGAAAGGATAGGAGATTGTATTCTATGAAGATATTAATACTTTACACTTGAGGTATAAATATGTTGTCATGTAAGCCTTTTAGCACCAGTCCAGTTGGAAATGCAGCCATGAATCTGTAATTTTTATGCAGCTAGCTGGTCTCTCTGGATGTAGAGAAAAAGTATTTTGGCCCAGAATCAGGCCGCTGCTTCTGTAAATCCAGGCCTCTCCATGCCAAGAGTCTGTTCTAACGGATAAAGGTTATAAACACTTCAGCCGTCTGATTTACGATCGACACCTCAGGTTTTTTGACCTTTGCATATCTCTGTCTGAAGATATAAATTTGTCGTGACACAGATTGGAGGCTTTACAGCAGTTTATGACATGCTAAATCTCAGGCAAGCATGCCAGCCTCTTGTTTTCTATGGCCGGTCAGGCGAGGAGTTGTCTTACTTGGCTTCATTTTCAAAGCAGGCATTTCCTTCTCTTTATTTTTGGCAGAAATATAAAAATACCGGGTGTTGACTTTTATTTTATCAGATTGTGCATGAATTCTTTGATCAATGCTGCTTTGTGAGCCTCATTGGTTGTTTCCTTGCTATATTCAGCAATGATCTTAGGTCAGTGATCTTTGTCACTGTCTTTGAGTCTGCTCTCGTGTTTTTGAGCAGTGCAACTGGGACTTGCTTCAGCGCCGTAGTAGATCAAACGCTGGCAAAGCACTGTTAGAAACAGAGCGGGAAGCAGAGTCAGGCATGCGGCTTTCTCGGAGCAATCCCTTCCAGAAGGTTAATTGGTGCCTCTGGATGTCTGCTGCTTAGGGCATCTGATAGAAAGGCACAGAACAGCAGGAAGGGCAGCTGTTAATCTCCGTCAATTCCACTCTCACATACCAAGAATAGGACAAACATACATATTAATATCAATAAAAGTTCATGTGACTAGCCAGGAAAAGAAAAAACTTTCTTTGTATGTTGCACTTTTACTTTGCTTTACTTCAGCTTTTACAGTGCTTTGCAAATATATTTACTAGGGGTGGGCAATATGGGCTTAGAGTTTTATCATGATATTTGGCGGTACTATTGTGATAATGATAAAAGTGATAATAAGAACAATTTATTATCTCATTTTTAGGTGATTGTATGACTGTGACTGTGTTACAACAATTATAGAATCACAAACATAAATAATGCTCTTAAAAACCATACCCATTTGTAACATGCTTCTTTAAGGCACCAGTCACATAAAGAAGTGTGATTTGTATCACTAAGCTACTATACTTTCAAATTTATTGATATTTATTAATTGTTTTATTGACAAAAATAGTAAAACTATCAATCTTGACATTAAGAACATTTTGGGGGGATTTTAATGTTATTAATTGGAATTTATTGTGACATTGATGAATCAAAACTCTTATCATGATGAGAAACTTATCATGATAAATGATAAACAATACAATAAATGCCCAGCCCTACAATTTACACATTTTGTTACAACTACAAACTTGTACTTCTGATGTAACTAACTGCCATTTTATGTGAGGCATTTTGTTGAAGAATATTTCCAAGAAGACCAAGGAACAAAGAAATTTGTAATTGCACACATGGTGCCAAAATGTGCCCAAACAACACATTTGGAAGGTTTGCCTGGACTATATAAACTAATACCTTTCCAAAATTTCTGTGTTTCAATTTTTGGCATGAAATTTGGTACAGTAAGGGGTCAGAACCTGTACTGTGGATTCCTAGAGGTGCTAGATTGAAACTGCATACCTTCAAGGAAAATCCAAATCACAAAATGTATTCTATTAAATTTTAATTTTTTATAATTTTTGCCATATTTATGTGGTATCATTCTGTAATAGAAATGTTGACTTTGTCTAAAAAAATCTTCAAATAAGAGTAACTGGGAACAAGTAACAAATTGTGCATCTTTTTTCATCTTTATTTTTTATTACAGCAGTCAAACCCTTTGTATAATTTCTCACCACCTTTTTGCACATTTTCTCTGGTATTTGGTGATGAACTCCAAATCTTTGAGATTGGACGGTCTCTTTGCCATAACCCTAATATTTACCTCCCTCTGCAAAAATGTTAACATTATTTCCAGTTAAATAAAATGAAGTTGGTAAAATTGTAAAATTACTTTTGGCCTAAATCTGGAAAGGTTTATGAATAATGTTAGACCTAATTATGTATCTCCTGTAGTGAAAATATGTAGTTTCTGATTTGACTAGTCATAAACTGCTAAACATCAAACACTGTACATCTAACTAACACTCCACATCACCCTGAATACATCACCCACACCATGAAAAAAAGATAGTGGCAGCATCATGCTATTGGGGTGCAGGCCAGAGTCAAGGAGAAGAGTTAAATGCAGGACAATCCTAGAGGAAAACATGTTAATGATTGTATAAAACATGACACAAGAGACAAAGGAGCACAGTCCAGCAGAACAATCATGAAGGTACAACAGAAAGTTGTTGATCAAAACTTTTAATTTGTTAGAATGGCCTAGTCAAAGTGGGGACCTACATTAAATTGAGAATTTGAGAAGAATCACATTTTCTCTCCAAAGCATCTTGTTTAAAAAACCTTTTATTCCCAAAATCATGTAATATTTTCATTCCACTTAATTTTTATGTTTCAAAAAACAATAAAATACAAGCCTATTTGTAATTCTAACTTGACAGCATGTAAAAAGACTTGTATTATACAGTTTTGCAAGGCACTGTATTTCTAACTCTTTCATCCAGAAGATGGGCATAAGAAAAGAGCCACCAGCGTACGGGATGTCCTCCCCTCTTTTGGTGAACATTCCCAGCAGTCTTTCACTTTTAGGGCTAACTTTGAAGAGGGAGGACATCAACCTGGAGCTTGTCACAGCCATTTCTGTTCTCCTTCACTGTGAATACTATATATAAGATTATAAATAAAACATATCTCTGTGCTCTTGACAACTCTCTCCCTTAGCATCAAGGGTGTTTTGGGCTCCATCCCTGATCTCATCCAGCCAATCAAAACAACCCTGTGCAGTTGAGCAAGGTCACAGCGCATCTATGATTATGAGTGCGTGTGTGTGCATACACGCTCTCGTTCACTGGGCCTCAGTTGGCCCATGTTTGTTTTTGAAAGTCCGAATCCCATCTCCATCTTCATCCATTAGCCGGCAACCAGTTCATCTCCAGGGTTTCTCTCGAGGCACTTGTGAAATATTGATACAGGGGGAAAAAAGTCTTATTTTCAGAGTGATGGAGACATTCTATGGGCTGCCTGGTGTGGGACGCCTGAGTGCTCGGCTGCAGCCATCCCCTCTGCGGACAGTCTTCTATTCAGCTGAGAAATATTAACCACATGAAATGCATAAGTGCCTGGACAGGGCTGTTATGTCCTATTCATATTTAACACCCAGCACATCTGCCATGTCTCTCCTAAAATGCCCATTTTTCCTGCATGACTGTGAGGTGGAAAGTATCTCAAAAGACGTGCGACAGTCCTGACAAACTGCATTTATTGGCAGATGTCATTAAGAGATACAGTGCTATTAAAAAAACATTTTTTTTTTGAAAACTTAGTTGTTGCAGAACATTAAACTAGTTTTACTATTATATTTTTGTACTTTCTTTTTAAGGGCCCCTTGCTCATGTTGTGTTTACAATTGGCAATAGATTTTCAGACAAATGCAAACATGCATACATTTTTACAAAGCTGCAGTATAGGGTTATCAGGGATATCATTGACAGGGGCTATCAGTGGCTAAATTTCAAACAATCCCAACATGTAATGAGAGAAAAATGTTGTTTTAATCCATATGAAGCCAACCGTGCAGCTGCAGGAAATTCCTGCAGTGCTGAGTCAGAGCCTCCATTAATTGGATGATGGGAAATGTGTCAATTAGAAATTCTGTTGTTTAATTATCTGTTAATTGAAGCAATAATGTTTGTGCTCCAAGAGTTGGGGGAACAAACATATGAATAATGAAAGAAGTAATTGCTTTTTATGAGACTGTCAGGGAAAAAATAATGACGTGACAGATTGCCAGTTATCTTCGGAAATTTTGTACAATACACTCTGATAACTGAATCAGCTTCTCAACAAGCTTTTCCGCATCAACAACATATTTAAATTTTCACTGTCAACAAAATATTAAGATCTTGTATTTGTAGCAGAACATGAAGTACTGTTTTTCTGCCTTTGTTCATGCAGGCCTATTAGGTTATTTCTGGACTGATGCTGAACATTAGAATAACTCGGCTCGTGTACATCCATTCCTCACACGTAGCTTCAGGGAGGATGAGATGTTTCCCAGAACAGAAGGCTCACATTTCCATTGCAGTTTTGAGGCATCCATAATCACAGTGGAATAGGTCATTTGCAGTAACACTTAACAGGCCCCAGAAGAATCAATTTCCTTTTGTCACTCAGTAGCCAATGATTGTTGTAAACATCTCAACTTGAGGCCAGGAAACCCTTGGACACAGCATTAAGTCAATGGCGGGTCGTGAATCAAATGGTGCTGTTACAGCAGCAGCAGTCTGTTAGTAAAAGCATTATGTTAAGCTATGCTCTCCTAGCTTCCCCAAGCACAAAGCATCTAACGTCATAATGTCTTCAATGGCTATTTACATGATACTCCACAGAATGTTTAAATGTTCAGCAACCTCTACGCTTACTGCCACCAGTGATAAAGATGTGTAGAAAGTCTAGAAACAACATATTTTGCACTGAATATTTCAGAAAAAATATTTAATTTGAGTACATTGTTCTGTATGAAAACCGTCCCATATTAAAAAAAATATTTTCAAAAAATTCTTGGCACCTTACTAACAATTACTATAAACAGTAATTAAATAAAACAAAAATAAATAAAACTTTAGTCTTTTTTTCAGCAAATCAAAGTGTTTGGGAACTGCTACATAGTAATCCATGGCTTCCATTGAATGAGAGCCTGTTTTTACCCATGTTAATTTAAGGCATTTAACGTCAGTAAAACGAAACCGACAAAGAAAAAGATGAACATGTGGAAAGCACCACTTTTTTGTATAGCAGAGACTATTGATGCTGTGGGCCTGTTTTCTTCCAATTGCCCTTCTGAACCTAATTACAATGCGTGGCATCGTGGAGTCAAGACATTTTAAGTAAAACTGAGGAGTGTGCAACTGAAAATGTTGCACACATAAAACGAAGGACTCAAAGCTAAATAGGGCACTGTTGCACACACTAAAAATCTAAGCATAAATTAGATGTTGCAAGGTAAACTTTGTATTTTAATGCACATTTTCTTTGGTCTTTTCTTTTTTCAGTGTATGAACCAGATGAAGATGCTCCTCTCCAGGAGTCCATTCCAGAAGAGGATGGTGAGATTGAAGCTCAAACCGAAGAAGAATGCTCAGAGAAGACCAGCCCAAAGGCATGTGAGGATAGAGAGTTGGACAACAAGAGTACCAACACCTACAGCAACCAGAACTCCCCCATTAGTGTGCTTTCCAATCAGGAGTTGGAGTTGGAGTCTCGTCTCAGCGACAGCAGTGACAGACTCTCAGACTTTAAAACGTCTTCACCACCAGAGAGCCAGAGGGATGAAGAAAGTCGTGGTTCGAAACACAAAGAGGAGTCAGGCAGCAGCTTGGAGAAAATGAGAGCAGCCTATGCAAACTTTCTGTCAGATTCCTACTGGACGGGAATCGGTGTAGATTTAAAAGTGGGCAAAAATACCAGCAAAGCCAACTGTGACAGCACCAATGGGAGTAGCAAGAATGAGTTTGACTGGCACCAGGACGCGCTCTCCAAGACCTTGCAGCAGACGCTTTCATCGAAACCTGCATGCAAGCCCAACCTGTTCAGTTCCGTTCACCTTTATAGGCAAACCACCAAACCTTGTGGCTCAGTGTTCACAGGAGCCAGCCGCTTCCGCTGTAAGGACTGCAGCGCTGCATATGACACACTGGTGGAGCTCACTGTCCACATGAACAAGACCGGACACTATCAAGATAATAACCACAGCAAGCAGAGCAACTCCTCAGCCTCATCCTCTAAATCTAGAAAGCGAAATTTGCAAGACATGGAAGGGAAGGAGGATGCACAGAAAGTTTTAAAATGCATGTTTTGCGGCCATTCTTTTGACTCGCTGCAGGATCTAAGTGTGCATATGATTAAAACTAAGCATTACCAAAAAGTGCCTTTAAAAGAGCCAATCCCAGTGATTACACCCAAACTGCTGCCACCAGCAAAGAAGCGGGTGTTTGAAACAACAAGGCCCTGCTCTCCAGACTCGACTACTGGTGCATCTGGCTACTCTGAGGCACAGCGGACCGCCGCCCTTTCAAACGCCAACAACAACCGCTACGGATATCAGAATGGAGCTAGCTACACATGGCAGTTTGAGACATGCAAGTCTCAAATTCTCAAATGTATGGAGTGTGGAAGCTCTCATGACACACTTCAGCAGCTTACCACGCACATGATGGTCACTGGGCACTTCATCAAAGTCACAAACTCTGCATCTAAAAAGGGCAAACAGCTAGCACTTGACCCACTGGCTGTGGAGAAGATCCAGGGCATAGCTGAGCCTGCAGCCAGCGACACTGAAGGAGAAAAGGTGTCGCCGAAAAACCTCTCCCCTAGAACCAGTGAGAAGGATAGGCAGGGGGAAGGAACATCAAACAAAATGGAAGAAACTGAAACAAAAGATGACAAGCAGGAGAATGAGGATCAAAAAGAGAGCAATGGAGTCTTTAAGTACCCCTATCTTCGTGAGGAAGACCTTGAACAAGAGTCAGGTGGAGGAGGGGACATCCTAAAATCTTTAGCCAATACAGTGGCCTCTGCTATCAATAAGGCTCAAACAGGGACACCAAGCTGGAGTGCCTACCCGAGCATCCACGCTGCCTATCAGCTCTCTGGCATCATCAAAAACAGCCCTCTCTCTGCGTCTCCCCCTGCACAGTTAAAGCAGACATTTAACCACAAGTTGAGGCCGATTGCCCCAAAGGGGAAACTGTACCACAGCGCTTTGGGAGTTGAGCTTCCCCAGGGACTGCATCAAAACGTGGACATCAAAAAAGAAAAGGTTGGCATTAGCGATGGTAAAGAAAGTCAGAATATTAAGTTTGATCTGCTGGAGAATGATGACAGCGATTGTCAGGATGACTCCTCTTCCTCTTCAAAGCTCGATGCAGACTGCATGAATGAAGGAAGTGAAGCGATCAAAGGGAAGTTGAGCCCAGATTTCTCTGACAGAGGCAAGACGCCGAGCCCCGCTGCTAGCAACGGACGCAGCACCACATCAGAGCCTCTCAGTGATACTCCAGATATGCTTGGCATAAACCCTCTTAGTGCGCTACAGTCAGTTCTGAACAATCATCTGGGCAAAGCAAATAAACCCAATAACTCAAGAGCAGATAAACTATCTGCACACGCCCAGTCAATTTTTGCTGAGTTTAACCGGGGCAATGAGAAGCCGCCTTTAATGCTCGGAAGTCCTATAAGAAACAGACCTGATAAGACTTTCCTCATGGCTAATGATGACCAACCAATAGATCTGACTAAATCTAAGCACAGCAAGGCAAGCACCTTGTTGCTAGGGCCTTCTACACCAATACCACAGAAATACGCTCTGTCTGACATTGCTGACATGGTTAAGGTTCTTCCAAAAGCCACAACACCAAAACCATCTTTACCATCAAGGATTCCGACCATGAAGTTGGAGTCGGACGTCAGACGCTTTGAGGACGTGTCTGCTGAGATGTACTCCGTCCACAAACGCAAAGGCAGGCAGTCCAACTGGAATCCTCGCCATCTTCTCATCCTGCAAGCTCAGTTTGCCTCCAGCCTCTTCCAAACGTCTGAGGGGAAGTATTTGCTCTCAGATCTTGGCCCTCAGGAACGGATGCACATCTCCAAGTTCACTGGGTTGTCGATGACCACCATCAGCCACTGGCTAGCGAATGTAAAGTACCAGCTGAGGAAAACAGGAGGAACCAAGTTCCTGAAGAATATGGACACTGGCCATCCGGTCTTCTACTGCAATGACTGTGCTTCCCAGTTTAGGTCGCCAGCCATGTTCATTTCCCATTTAGAATCCCATCTGGGTTTCCAAATCAAAGACATGTGCAAAATGCCGGTAGAGCACCAGACAAAGGTGGAGGAGCCAGAAATGCTGAAGGCTCTCGGCATCAGAGCCACCGACTCTCTGGTGTCAGAGGAAGACATTGACTCAAAGTTTAAATGTAAGCTCTGCTGTCGGACATTTGCGAGCAATCATGCAGTCAAGCTCCATTTGAGTAAAACTCACAGCAAGTCCCCTGATAACCATTCACAATATGTGGAAATGGACAAGGAGTAATGTTTTATATGGATATTCTAACTTTTATCCTTTTCTTCCTTTTTCATTTTATTACACGGGTCAGATATTTCAACCATTTTTCAATTAGCGTTGTATAGTGTGCATCAACATGACTTTCAGAAAAAAACTCATGGAGTTCAGCAGAGACACACTGGTTAGACGTTGTGTGAGGAAACACTAAGAGATACTTTTGCACCCAGCTCAAAGGCACCACCAGTAATGAAATGTATTACTGCTTGAAGAAACATAATTGCTGATGTTTGCATGCAATAGCCCTGGCTATGACTACTATTTATTTGTATATGTCAAGTTTCAATTGTATTTTAAAGGAAAAAAATAATGAGCTAATTGAACTACTTGTACAACCTCTGTGATACATCTGCACAGATGTGCAGCTTTTGAAGCAGGTAGCCTGAGAAATGATAACACACATGCAGAACTGTACAGTATATCGCTATGTAAAGATGTTTCGTGCTGCAATGATAGAAGACGATAAAAAGCACTTTAATAAATGTTTAATCACCAGTTTAGACACGGATTATGTACATTTCTCTAAAATGATTAGACTGTTTGGAAGCAAGGACATTTCACATGTAAATATATTTTAGGAAAACATAAAAAGAGTTTCATGCAACAATGAGAACAACATGACACCTGTGATTACCTGCACCTTTTTTTACTTATTCAAATAAAGAGTTAACATTTGATAATGGCTTGTATTTGTTTTTTGTGAATGGGATTTGTTTTTTTTTACACATTTTGCAGCTGACATGCAAGTTTCTGTATAGATTTGATCAGTAATAAAAGCATAGGTGTACACCTATGCAGAAAAATTTAATTTATAGCATTTTTCTACTGGTTACTGTTAGAGAAACAAGAAAAAAAATCTTTTTTTCTTTCACAAGTGAACAGAACAAACTTGGGTGTATCTGATTAAAAAGGAATGTCAATAAAACATAAACTTATTTCAGTTTAAAAAGTGAAAGTCATATTTATTCTTCTAGTTGATTTAGTCATCTTTTTTTATTAACATATATCTTCCTGTTTTTACAGGAAGATATATCTGTCTTTTATATTGTTCTGATTGAAATTTAGGGAATGTATCTGTTTCATTTCCTATAAAAAACAAACATCGGTGCTGTAGTAAAGTCATTTTTGATCTAAATCTTCACGTGGTATAAGTAATTTTGGCCTAAACGATGACACCTAGACTCTTTCCTCACACACTGATATTGTACTACACAGTACTACACTCTTTCACTGATATTGTGAAAGAGGGAACACTATCAAAGGCCACTGCTAAAGAAACTGGTTGTTCACAAAATGCTTTGTCCAAGCAAATGAATGGAAAGTTGAGTGGAAGAAAAAGGTGATGGAAAGTGAACAATCAACAGGTATAACCGTTACCATACTTGAACAAAACAGGACATGTAAATTGTTTTATTCCTGAGAAACTTCTTTTTTTTTGGTGGTTGGGGAGTGGTACTTTGTATACTTTAACTATAAAAGTTTAAAAAATGCGTACTTCATATTTCTCACTCTGTCATGAATATATAAAAAATATGACTAACTTTGGAATTGCTTTAATGACATAAATTAGTCTTTTGATGATGGGGAAATTTATTGAGATGTACCTGCATTTTCTTTTTCCATGTACTTGTATTTTCAATGGAAAATAAAAACAATCAATAAAGTATAAACTTAACTTTGCGTCTACCTGATCGACACTAGTCTAGTATTCAGACCATCGGTAGTGAGGTTTGGATTAGTCATGGACACCTGTAGCTGAGGGGCTGACAAAAGGCGACGTTATAATAAAATACATTTTTGTTGTGTACAAAATATTTTTGCAGATACTGAAACAAATTTTATTGTTTATGTATTTGTTTAGTTAATTATTCATTTTCAGACTGGGTGGAAAAATAATAAAAAATAATACCTAATGGTTATGATGACAGAGACCACTTTAAAAAATATATATGTATATAGCATCTTAAAATCCAGATGGATAAAAGATTTGATATCTGAAAAAGGAAGAAGCCTGAAACATTTGCTTATGTTTGCAAACCCTTCTCATAAGTCATCATCTGCATTTCTCATAAATGAAAGCAAAATATTTAAAATAAGCCAGTTTCAAACCAAAGGGAAACACCACAGTCTAAATAATATGGCTACAAATACGTCAGATTTTCAGATTCTGCCACCATATTCTCATTTAATTATTTTTATATACGGTTATTATATATTACAAACATAAAATTAAATACAAATTTCCTGCAGTTTGTGGTTTCAGTTCAGAAAGTATCTCCAATTTTTCTCAAATTTATCTTAAAATCAAAGTGGATGTTTGTTGATGAGTTCTTTGGACCAGAAATGGTGGAAATTTTAAATATTGACAGATTTAATAAAGATCACTGGTCAGAATGTTTTCCAATCACTCACTGATATTATAGTCCATCACTAAATAAAAGCATTAACCTGAAGCTCTCAGTATCTGGCTCATCATGTTTTTGTATCCACTGAGAACTTAAAACATATAAGACAAAGAGCATCATCCTCTACAGCACAGCACAATCCTCTTTTCACCTTATGACTTTTAGATACACTTGAAAGATATATCCTCCTGTCAGACTTTATTGCTTCCCCGTGAAAGCTGCCGCCGCGGCCGCTGCAAGATACTATCATAACAATTAAACATATTTCCTCCAGCTCTATTATTTCAATGCTATTAAAAATAATTGCCTCCTAAATTCATAAACATTTTATGCAATTCATCTCTTTTCAAGCAATCAAGTCCTCAATTACCTCCACCCATCAAATCTCTGTTTTATAACAGGCAAGTGACATTTGATGGTAAATGGGGAAAAGCACATGGGCTCTGTGGTGATTTGAATGCTGTGACACCGACTTGCCCCCTATTGTTGGAAATGAGGAGGCAATCACGTTGTTCATCAGATGACTCCTAATGCAGTTAAAGTATTCAGCTATAATTTCTCCCTGCATTTATAATTACTGTCAAAGACCACACACCTCAGTGAGCAGATTAAAGCTATAAATTATTTAGTGCCTTTCTTTGCCGATGGATCTCTGATTTGTCTGTAGGGCCATTATGTTTTAGAGGAGGAACTTATTTTATATTGAAGTAGGCATTGTTCTTAAGCTGCAGCAGAATGCTCGGTCGAGGAACGGATCACAACTGTGGCTGTTACTGGTTTCTCATTTAGATTTAAAGTCGGGCTTATGCACCAGATACTGAAAATGAGATGCACACAACATATTCAAATTTTATTTTTGTTTGATTTTATTAAGAAATAAACAGTTAATCATACATAGAGAGTTAGACGCAAAATGTTGTCAAAATTTACCTTGTTTCATTAAATTAATGAGAAATCTGCTGTTTGTACACAAAACGGTGTACAGGTGTGAAGCAATAGCATTTATGTGAATTATTGAAGCAATTATTTCACATATAGTAGTTTGATCTGCCCCTCAAATTAACATATTCCCTTTCAATCTTTTTTTTTTAAATACTTCAGATTAAACATTGCGTAAAATCAAGTGAAATAGGCTCATAATTCTCAGTGTTCTTTATATTAATTGATTTAGGATGTTTGGATATAAACGCCGTTAATTGCACCATTTATAAAGCATGTCATGGCTAATTACAAAGCACAGTCAGCCTCCTTTGGGCACACAAAGGCCCAAACACAAACTGATTGCCATCAATAACAGACATAACGCAGTTCAGAGGAAACCAGGAAAATGGATCTGTTTTTTCAGCCACGGCAGAGGATGGGACAAGCGTATGGAAAACAAATACTGTCAAAAATAAAAAAGGGAAAACCATAAATGCTCTAATGAACATATACATTTGCTAATACGTTCCAGAAATGATGCAATGTCTGACTAAACCACTGTAGTTAGTTCAATTTGATTTCTTGTATTTCATTTTTTTAAAGTAGAGTCATTATAAACTGAAAATACACCCTCGAGTCATTCTAGGTTTTTTTTTATTATTATTTTTTTTGTAGTTTTATCAAAGATGAAGTGAAAATAAAAAAGTTTTTGGAAACAGTATCAGACATGTGAGGATGGATGTTTTTTGGAGTGCACAAGATTCAAGCTCAATTTGTTAGAAATATGTGAAACTCTAAAATGAATTTAGGTTTACTTCATTATTACCATGGCTGTGAATTTTCAATAAATCTGAGCATTTCTTAGGTAATGGAGATACACGAGTCACAGAATCTAAGTCCAGGTTTTGATTTTCAATTTTCCTTAGATGTTTATTCCATTTTCTTTTAAAGAACTGTAATTAACATCAACAATATGTTGTCTACTTTGTATAGTAATTATGCTTTCATTAAAAGATAAAATCAGTTGTCTTTACAAAATGTTTTTATTGAACTAAAACTACTTTCTCCCAAACAGCTCAATTTTACAGAGATAGTTGTACAAATTAAGCCTCTCCCTTCTCATATTAGGACAGGTTAAAACATAACAATATTTTGTTTTTAAATGTATATTTAGGAAAAAGCTCTGATTTGCTATAAAATGTTTGGTATCCAGTCATTTTACCTATTTAGAACCCTATAGAAGCTTTTCCATAGTTAAATTGAAATATTATTTACATTAGACAGAGAGATGACACACTATGTGTTTTTAGAAGAAGCTGCTGTTATTTTTAAAGATAACATGACCATAGAGGGGACATTTTAAGCTGTCTTTGACATCTTATATTTGCAATTAAGGCTGTTAGCATTAGCAGCTGAATTCATCCCAGTTCCTGTATGTATCCCCCAGAGGATATAGATCCTTACCTTTACCCTCATATTTCCAAAAAGCTGTCAACATTTCCAGATCCAGCAAGATCCACCTCTCAGAAGTGCATAAAAACAAAACCACTTTGCTGCAAAATGTCCAGCCATCTCCTGCTGGATTTATACTACTTTTGTGGCCATCTGGAGAAGAACAGATAATAAAGTTGTTGTTTTTTTCCTAGAAGGTTTTTACAAAGCTAATTTTTAAACAACCAGTTGACTCTAAAATTAGCTTATTTCCTAAGTAGCTTAATTAGATTTAAAGAGAAAAGATCAGATTTGTTTTGTTTCTGACAAGCAGATTACCAGTCAGGTCAAACCACCTGAAAATCAACCAGACATCTCAGTGTAAAACATTTACCTTGCATCAAAACTGTGGTACAGGTTTTAATTTTGAACTGTTTGTACTTCTATCAACTAGTATCTTAATAAGTTTATTTAACCCCTAGTATTTAACCCCTTAATTTCCTCATTCAGCTGCACTCTCCTACTACTCTCCAGTATCTGTTTCTTGAAATTATTGCGAAATACATTCCGTGAAAAATATATAAGTATTGTTATTTATACTGAATTGGGAGCAAATCTATTTTTTCCAACATGCAGCTGTAAAATGACCAAGACACTGGCTAGAAATCCAAACAAGCCAACTCTTTGCTGAAGCCTATTGTTAACATCATCAAAAATAACTTTGTACCAATCAATTAGTGAGCAACAGTAAACACTCTGTTACAGTGTGTTAAATTAAAAAACAAAATGTATCACAGCGGTGCAACAAGAAGTGTCATTTGGCTAAATCTGGTACTTGACATTAGTGTGAGAGATCACATCACCATGATTAATAACTGGAAACCAGAAATACTAGTAAACCCACAAAACAGACTCCTGTGTGTCTATAATAAAGAAGCTATGCTTTTGGTAATCAGAAAGAAAAGACAGAAATACATTAAAAATCATATACATTTCTTTTACTAAGTTCATTTATATGTCCGTTCCTGTTATATGCATGGAACAGTGTTATATTGCTATGTTGTCATATATGACGAGAAACATTTCTTTTTTTTAATGTATTTTTTATGATTTCTTTGCTAGTACTCCATGGAATATGGATTTGACTAAAACGTACATGATAAAATAAAATTTAGATCAGAAACAGCTGATCTATAGTAAATATCAAACTTTCTTCCTAATGTAGAGAAGTTCAAAATTGTTTATTTTTCCCATTCCTGCCATTGATTGTATCAAGGCCAAGACTCAAGAGCTCTGACATTAAATTCACTTCCAAAATCATTCTAACATGTGAAGAATCCCTTAAGAATCCCTTAATTGTATTTTAAAACATATCTTGATTTGGACAATTTTATTTGTGATTATATATATAAAAAAATGGTCAGTAAAATGAATAGAGAAAGTATGTATTCTGCAGCGTACCTTATGTTGATGATGTTGATGTCTTGTGGTATACCTTTAAAACTTCTAAAATTTCACAAAGCCTAACTCAAAACATAAAACTGTTTCCAATAAGTAACTTTTCAAAGCCATTTTAGCTGCCTAGCTGAAAAATCAGATTATTCACGTGGGTTTTTCCTCGCTCTGCAGTCTGAGTTAAACCCAGTCTCACGAAAACTGACGGCGGCTCGCATCTGCAAATCCTTTGTCAGTCTGTCATTAAAAATACTATCAAATAATGATAAAGTGTACGCTCCGCGCTCGCACTAGCATGCATCCGGCTGACGCTGATGTGCCGTAATAGGGAAAATGTGCATCAGAATTTGTCTGCTTGGATACGCAGGAAACATTTACACTGAGCCTGACTTAGCTTTGCCCTGTGCCAGACAGGCATGGATTCACTGCATCATCTGGCATGTAAACCGGAGGTGGGGCGGGAGACGGGTTCAAAATGTTCATCACGCTGCAGCAGGGTAATGACTAGCTCATGTGTTTAATGAAGGGCTTTAGAACTTATAGCTATAATGACCCACATCCTAACTCCCCTTTCTCCCATTTATTCTCCCTAAAGTCCCCAGGTTATTACGCCCCTCTGAGAAATATCCCAGAAAGAGCATTAAATCTCTCTGTTCCTGTTCGCAGAGTAGTTATCTAACATTTTATTGTCCTAAATTGAACTACTGAAGATGGAGTGACATCATTTTTAGTCACAAATGTGGCTGAACAAATACAGTGGAAAACCATATATTTTAATGCTGCTTTGTGTTTAATAAGAAAGCGTACAAATCTGCTGTATAATGTATTCTCCCGGCTGGAAACAGGAGCGCCACGAGACAAAGAGTTCTGCATGTATGTCTGCTCTTTTACATACATCATATCTACCAAATAGCCCATAGTCCTCCCATGTTAATGGTGTTGCTCCAAATATGCTAATTAAGCAAAAGTAAGTGATGAATGGAATACATTTGATCAATCAAGTAGGCCTAAGCCCCTGGTGCTGCATATTCATTGTACATCATGAATATGAAACCCAAGTCATTTATCAAATATCAGTTGCACATTTGTATCTTATTAATCATACATGCTGAAACTTCTGTCTTGTCAGAAAAGCTGAAGGTTGATGAAGCACTTGCAAAAAGGATTAAAGTAGGGGAACCAGGGGTGGGGCTTCAGCTATAATGCATGAGATATTTCCAAACTTCCAGAATCTTAAACAGTCCATCCATCCGTCTGTCCTCGCTCCCGATCGTGTTCAGATGACTCAGACCCTCCGCCTGATTGGCTTTTTAATTATTTCTCCTCACTTTTTTCTGGCCTTTTGCTCTTCTTGTGTAATGATTGTTTAATAATTACAGATGCTCACTATTGCCACGCTTCAAACAGGGATTATTGATTAATATTCTAAATTCTGAATCGTTGCCAGCAAGCCCGACTCTGAGGGCTGCATTTCAATTTGCAGGCCCTTTTTATGTTCATTTACTTTTTAAATTTAGATTTGAATGCCATAAACATTTAATAAATGTTTCTACCACTTGAAATATGGATTTGTTATGATGATCTCTACATTAGTAACATAAATGACAAGCTAGTAAATCAAACAGACTCAGCTGTATTGGTAAAATCCAACAACAGCTGAATACTTGACGTATATTATAATTTTTTACAACTTTTATTATTCAGTTGTCTTCAGTCTTGTTTCTTACTATAATTATATTAATTTTCATGACTGAAATTGAGAAAAGTGCAAAGAAAAAGTACAAGGCAGCTGAACTCTTCCTAAAGAGTAACACGGTTACATTGAGCATAAAACTCAGGTAGGTAAAAAACACAATGTCCACTAAAGGTAAAAGTAGTGAGTGCAAATTCCACAGCTCAAACTGTATCTCATACAGTTAAGATTTATAACTTGAACAGGAGGAAGCCAGGAGAAATGTAGTTTGAGAGTAGTAGGTTGGAGACCAAACAAACCGGCATCCTACAGAGGAATTTAAAAGTTTTTTTTTTGTTGTTGTTATCATTAGCCCAGTCTGTATTTTATTCATCCACAAAGAAGGACTGCTTTTTCTTTTGCTACTCAAAACACAAAAATGATGTCAGGATTAAGATAGACTTAGTTACTCTGGTTCTGAATAGGCTTGTTAAGGTGTATCATCATATTTTTGTAGAAACCCATCTGAACTGTGAGCCACATTGTACAAGTTTGGTTATATAGCTGTTGAAATATAATTCAAATATGTCTGTTGTGTCACTGGATCTCTAGAAGTCAGTTTTGACACAACATATTATTTGGTCCTAAAAAAATCACTTCCAGCTAACTTAGGCATGTTGAAACACTTCAACTGCAGTCAAACTCTGTCATTCATTTGGCTCAGACACAGAGAAAAAAATGTCACAAGTGAAGTTAGTTATCATGGCTTTGACATGTAGGAGGATAATTTTGAGAAACTCAGTATTGATTTCATTTAATCTCCATGTATTAGCAGATGTCATGTTTTTATCCTTTCTGCTGATGCTGCATGCAGGCTCAGTATGAGGGATTGCTGCTAAGTTATTGACTCAATATATTCAACAGTCTACTCTTGCTACAGGCTCATTCAGGAGAAGTGTTTGCTGCAAGCCAGCTTCAAGTCACTAGCTAATCTTTGTTTCAGTCATCTGAGATTTTTTTTTAGATATAAATTTATTTATTTTACCGGTTGATAATAACCTAAACTTAAATCTGTGGTAATAATTAGGATAAATCTGGAATGCATGTAGCTGACAGTGAAGCTGCCTGTATGATTAGTTCAATTTCCTCCTTGTTCTCAATAGCTGCTATAAACTGTCATTAATAAATTAAAATAAGGGTGAGGCTGGTTTCTCAGATTAAAATACCTTTTAAAAAAATCAAGTAGGAATTAAACACTTTTTATAAAGCCCACATTTCTGTGTAACAATTTTTTGGACTGATGTTATATTCTAATTTGAATGTCATGTAAGCTTTATATAATCAAATATAACAGAAATGTAAGCTTAAAAACAATGATCTGCTTAATGTGTTTCACTTTATCAGTTAAAGTTAGTGAAATAAAAGAACTGTTCAATAATATTATAATTTGTTGTAAAATAAGCCAAATTGAACTGCAGACAAAACTAACATAAAAAGTAAAAATGGCAGTAAAAGAAAGCATATTGTTATGGAATAAAGAAAATGCTCACAAACAACAGCTGTGGTTGTGACAGTGGCTGTTTTCTACTCACTCAACTAACTATGTAGCCTGTTGAGTCATCTTCCCTCAGGTTTGTTCTTTTCCATAAATCCAAGATTCCACTTACTTTATAATTATGGAAAAAAAAAAAAAGTTTCCAAAATAGAGACTGTTTACTGTGTGTGAGATGAAATCCATCCTCTTCACCTGTTTACATCCATGGAGCTCTTCCACATGTCCTTTATAGCTCATCTTTAAAAGTTCTCATTACATCATTTTCTGTGTTGCCACGGTACCGGGTCACACGTTCATTCAACATATCTCCGTTGTCAAGAAGACAAGTTTTTGTTGTTTTGCCTGCCATGACTCAAAAGGTTCTTTGTATTAGAAAATAGTGTTTTAACATTTATTTTCTGTAAAAAAAAAAAAAAAAAACTATGGAAAACTGAATGTGGTTGATTTATGATTTATACTTTTAATATTTTGAGGTTTTCTGGTTCTGAAATGTGCTGATATGCGCACCTTTAAAATGTCCTAACATCCTTATAGGCATCCGAATGTCATATAAAGTGCATGAAATGCTCACATACTGTATATGAATGCTAAACTGAGGGACTTTAACAATATATAATGTGGAATAAAGATTGTGAAACAGCATGAAATTGCATGTTTTTCCTTATGGAAGAATAGTGTGACAAAAGCAAAGAAATGGCTTCTGATTTGCAGCAAAATGGATGAACAAAAGGTGACTAACTGAATCCAATTTCCTTGCTTTTTAACTGATTTATTACATGAAATTCAAATAAAATGATGTCGAACCTCTGTTTAACAATGTGTGCAGGCTTTCACCGCCGTCGTATAGTGGATGAGAGAACTAACAGTTGATTGCCAGCAGTTCATCAGTGCATCCTTCATGTTTGTCACCCAGCCTGCCTCGAGGCAGTGTGCTAGCTCAAATTGAAGCTGACATCCTCCAAATATGAAAGCAACAAATCACACATTTTTATTGGGCTTAATCTCCAACCCGGCCCCTTGCAGACGTCAGCACAATCATGGACGCTGCTCTAATTCTTGCCGACTGGCTGCCTGTGCTTCTCGAGCATCTGTGGACTAGCAGAGAAAAAGGCAGAATGACCAGACACCAGAGACATAGGTGACACGTTCCCTTATTAGAGGGCTTCGTTATGATATCGCAAACACATGCAACTCATTTAACAGACCTGTGCTTTGAGTAATCCATAAATGAGCTGCAAATAAGTGTTATATCTGGAAGCATGTTTGATCATATTGGATCTTGCGACAGGAGCAGAGAGGATATTCAGATCTGACTCAGTGAGTCACTCACTTATTCAAACGCTTTACACTGAGAGGTGCAAAAAATAAAACCCACAATAAAACAGCTACACCTAAAAATGAGATGGGAATATATTAAATAAGCAGGTCGGTTTTTGAGCACCTCGTCTTAGCTAATAGTAATTAGTTTGTTAAATGTGTTTTTATTTATTCTTGCAAGATAATTCCTGAGCTCTAGGAGCGACAATTACTTGATTTATTCAAATTAAAGGAGACCAAACAGTTCTTTCTAAATCATCAAATATAACATGAAATATGTTTAGATTGTCCTTATAAAGCCCTTTGAATCACAACAGGTAGAGCAGCAAGATCTGATAAACTGACTTAAGTTATAAGCTAACTTATAAGTAACTTTTTAGCAAGAAATCACAGCTGGCTTTAAGTCAATAATTGCTTAATATTGATCAAAATGTATTAGTTCCATTGGCAGATTATTTCACTCATACCATCTGAAAAAGTCGTGTTATAAGTGAAATAATGTGCCACTTTTTGATCAATATTAATCGATTATTAACTTGTAACAGCTCCTATATTTTGTTGAAAAGTCATTTGTAAGTTAGTTTTGTCTTATTTCAAGTGTACTACGATATTTGCACCAGATCAAAATTACTTGGTTAGATTTTGTGTTTTTGCAGGGCAGCTAACTTGCATTTTGTCTGAACTGCTATATGAGTGTGAAAAGATTGAAACCTGATCTTTTCTCCAGGCCACAGTTAAACATCATAGCTCAAAATTCCAAAGTGTCAACAGATCTGCATTATTGGTGTGAATATCAACTAAAAAGAACAAAATGGTCGAACTATGTTAAGCAAACCCAGCATGAACAATCACCACTCACAAGAATCTGTGTTTTTAGCAGAACTGGAATGTGTTCAGTTCAGCAGCAAATGTCTCTGCAGTAATTTTGGTTATCTATTAACTCTAATCAGTGTCAATAAGAACAGAGACTTCATGCGTCCCTCTAGCTCAAGCTTTCCGTCACTTGATCTCAAGCTTAAAATTGACAGCTAACAAAAAACTTGTCCAGAAAGACAAGAATAACAATTCAATAACAATTTAATGTGGGCTCAATTTGGACTTCAAAATATAATCTTATCCAGCGCCTGTAAGCCTGTTACGCTGCTGAAAATGGAACTCTAACTTTGAAAGCTAGAATTTCTTTATTTAATCAATATTTATTCCATGTCAAGAAAGCATATTAATTGACTCCCCAATAAACAATTTCCTTAAATAAGTCACACACAGCTTCTGTCAGAAAACTTTCTGCTAAATTTTATCGCTTCACTTTATACTGCTTGGTTTTCTCATTTAGTGTCAGATCATCATGTTCCATCCATCTCCTTATATATGCCTAAAGAGTTAATGCAGAATATAGAAACTCACTTTAATAAAGGATGAAACAAAAATGCCACAACCTACCAGTGTGCTGGTGACAAAAGGGATTTAAATAGTCTTTGAGGATAAACTGTAATAGTTATCTGCTTGCTGTTTGCTGCAGGCCAAATTCGCCTTTTTTCGCCAGTCATTATCACAGTGGTAACCCAACTGATGTAGTTTTGTTTCACAGAAATATGCGAAATGACGATGACCTCCTGACCCTTCACTGCTTGTCTTTTACTAATGTGGTTGTAGTGATGAGTCCCACCCTGGGCATCAGTAACCACACAACGCCCTCTGTGCAAAGGTCACATTTTACATCCCGTTTATTGACTAGACTGTAAACATCGAGTAATGTTATCGTCATTCTTGTGATTTTATTGCGACTTAATGATTCTTAAACCAGCACTGATTCTTCTGTGTGCATCAAATAACAACTGGAAGGCAAAGTTCGAAGAAACTTTTTAAATGACTTTTCCTTCCAAACACTGAAAACCCTGCAAACATCCTGTTCTCTAGATTAATGACATCAATATCCAAGAGCACGGATCAAATCTACAAATGGAAAGAAATGCAAGAGATTTTAGAATAAAAAAGCAGAATTTCACAAGATAAGATACTTTTTGCTATTATAGGAAAGAGATACCACTGCTTTTAAGTTGATAACGCCACAGATTCGTTTCTTGGATTCCTTTGAGGAAATCAAGACAGGGAGCATAAAGATCAATAAGAGTCATAAACAGGATTAAGTAGGGTTGCACATATGGCTATGTCAACACAGAATGATAGTCCTACAACTAGATGGAACCATTGAATCTCAAGCAATGTCTTTCTTTAAGGCAAACAAGACTTAAACGCCATCCAAACTTTAAGCTTCTGTAATTTTGGGGTCAGATTTCAACCCTACTTTCTAGACCACTTTCTTCAACATGTTTGCTGGACTCCATTATGTTATTTGTTCAATACTCCAGCTTCACAGAACAGCCGGAATCATACTGAGAGTAAACTTGATGCAAATTGACTCTTTTTATTAGTTGCATGCCATACTTTTTTGATTGGTGAAAAAGTTTGGATGTGCAAGATTTTCATTGTCTTTCATTTCAATTGTAAAAGACAATTGTCTTTTCCCCTTACTTGAGTGTGCAGTGATGTCAAACAACTTGTAGAAAAATGACAATGACATTTTGCTATGTAAACAAAATTCTGTTTACCTAACAAAAATGTAAACATTTTGTTTACATAACACATTAAATCTCAATAAACAAGACATAATGTGAAAAAGTTCAAGGAGTGTGAGTACTTTTGAAAATTGGTATTGGACGTCAGACCCCCGCCTCTCCCCCCAAAAATCTGAAATCATTATTTTCAACTGTTTCAGAGCTTGTCTAATAACTAGCAATCAGAATTACAGACTGCTGGGGGGATCAATTAGATTTCCAAAGAGAAACAAAATGTAACACACCTAAAACTTGCCTCAAATTGTCATTTTTCTACAAATTGTTTGACAACATCACTGCACACTCAAGTAAAGGGAAAGAAAATGCAGAAAACTGGCTGAAAAATTGGTACACAATCAATGCCATCCTGACTGTGAAACTAACAACCGGAATTGGATGGGTTGGTTTTGGTCCCCTCAGACGCCGTCAGGAGGATTCTGGTTTGTTGGCTCTGTTGTTGCCAAATGTCAACCGGAGAACATCCACCCTTTCTTCTTGCAGCAAAAAAAGAATTTGTAGGCTGGCAGGAGCCCCCCTCTTATTTTGGTCTGTATTTTTCCTCCAAGAGTGTGAGCTGTTCACACCTTCCTATTATTAGATTATTTCCTTGCAGGCTCGCTGGCCCTAAAGCCAGAAACACCTCACCACTTGGGTTTGAGCTGGAGTGTAATTCCCACAGCACCCAGCACTCGGGGAAACAATAGCCCTTTCTGATTGACGAACAATTCAGAAATCAGGTGCTCTGTATATGAGCTGTGAAAATATTGAGATCATTTCCTCCCCTCCAAATGCAATACTGTGCAGTTGCAAAGTGGAGCAATGCATCTGCAACATGTGACCAGTGACTGACAGAGCTGTATTATTTTAACAAGTGAATGCTCTCATTTTCCCTCGTCTATCAGTCAGTGTGAGTGGATGGTGGCCAAGAGGGGGATGGGTTGATGGATAGATGGAGAGTTGGAAGGGGGGACTCCACCTTTTGCCCTCTTCTACAGTCATCTGTTGCCCCACAGCAGGCCAGAGGTTGTTGGCGTTTTGCTCACTTGTAATCCGTCTCAGTGTCTGGCTGCCGGCTCCTGGGTCACCTGCCACTCAGTTTGACATGAATCAGCGTTGACGCCAGCAGATTTAAGCTATTTCTCCCAGCCTGTAAACAGAGCCTGTGTCTGTGGGCCCCAAGCAAAGGAAAAGCTAAAATACCCGCCCATCTCTTACCCAAAGACTACTGGATGTTGTCAAATGACCCATAAGAGCGTGAGAGAGCCAGCATTAGAATACGGTTAGGCATGTTTTTTTATGCTTTTTTTCTAGTGTGATATAACTCTAATTAAATGCAGAATGACAATCATGTATGGTAATGTGACATGACATCTTGCCGCTGCTCACTTTTCCAGACCCAGATTCACACACAGCCTGGCTTTAGAAGATTAAAATGCATCACATCTATCTGGCATAGCATGCACTTTCTATCAGAGTCATCCAAAGTAGAAATATTAATATCTGTATACTAATAGATACTAGACAACATGAAATCCTGTTTCTGGTTCTAATAACATTGGGAAACTTTTGAAAAACAATCAGAAACCAAAAGCTTACTCTTCATAGGATCATTTCAAGTTGGTGTTCAACTGAATGTGTTTGATCATCTCTCCACAAACCCGTTTGCATTTATGGTAAAGCCTGATTGGTGATTGGTCAATGCATGACGGAATCCGCAAAGCTTCAACTCTTCCAAAAAATTAACTTCATCTGAAAAGATAAGAGAGCTTTAAATTTTTAGAACCTATTGTCTTTCTGTTCTCTGATATGATTGTTCGCATATGTCTACTTACTGAATCAGTCCACCAAACCTAATAGAATTCAAAACCGAAAACTGTACCTTTTTAAATTATAATTTCTATAATTGTATCCCACAACTAGAACAAACATACTTCGTACAAACTATTGTCAGACTGAGGCAACCTCTCTAATCTTAAGCCGCATCGGTGGCGACACAAATGTTTTGCGTCTGTCTAAAGTTAAATAGATTGGAATTAATTTAATTTTTACTTGAACATGAAATGTCATTACATCAAACTAATGCTAATGCTGAAAATATAAACATCAACTAAAGCATGAAGTGCAGAAGAAGTAATCACTGTGGTCAAGACTCAGAGCAACATATGTGCAGTCCTAAAAAGCCAGCTACTGCAGACAGGGAAATCAATACAGCATTTTGTTATCTATCTTTATCTTACAACTTAAAAGAGAAGGATTATATGTCATAGAGTGAGCCCAGGCAGACTTGAGCGTAGATCTATCATGGTAGAGTCACAGGCCTTTTCCTGTGTAAATCATGTGTCACATGGCCGGCGAGTTCATTCTCCGGCCATGGAATACATTTAAGGCTTTGGGAAGAGTCGCCCATTTTTCACTTTTGATTGAGCGCTACCTTGCAGTTCTAGACCTGTAAGTGGATTATTTTCTAACATGACGCTTTCATTGTTCGTTTAGTTATTGATGCCTCTATCCGATCCAACGCAGGGAAAAAAAGACCCAAAACAAATGATTGATACCTTTTAATTAGTCCACTTCTCTGAGGAGAGCGGCTGCCGGAGCAGCTGAGGTTTTAAAGTGACAAGCGTTTGACAGGAAGACAAGAAAGGCAAATGGCACACCTGTGGAAAAGTTGTGAACAAACTGAATTTCTCCCACCTGAGATGTAAGCTGTGCTCCTGCCAGAGCCTTCGATGCTCCGGCGCGATCCCAATAAGTGGAAAACTGGAACTGAGCTCAGACAGTGAATGGTCTGAGTCCATCGTTTACAGGACCCTAACCATGGCGGGTGTCTCTGAACCATCTCTCAGGTGGAAAGTAATGCTGACCGTGCGGGGCGGTTGAAGTGAACAGTAGCTACAGAAAATATGAACTGCCAAACATTGTAATGCATCCTCACAGGACCAGCCATGAGGCTATGCAGAGCACTTTCTGTTGTTAAACTGATAAGAAAAGGAAGTCTTGATATTCGTCTAAAATATGCCAGCGGTGAATGATTTTACATTAATGACCGGTATACAACAACCCATAAAGGCATGAAGAATTGAATCCCCACCTCCCTTATCCTCTGATATAGCTCCTGATGTAGGAGCTCTATTCCACAGGTGCTGTATATTCACAGTTATGAGTACAGAGATAGACCAGCAGGTAGTCATTCATTCAAGACATCTATATTACATCTGTGAGATGGGGTCTTCCAGAAACAATCATTCCTACAATAAAGTTCCGGCATGCAAGAATCGTCTTATGCCATCAAAGTATGTGGGCGCTGAGATTGTGAGACAGCTCCCACTTCTAGCTTTCATCATTTCTTCCTGAAGCATGTCGATTTCATTTAAGTGCAAGGGGAAATGCTTTCATTTTGTTTTAATGAAGTTTTCAAAGTTGGCTGATCTGTAATGCAAGACGCAGCGATGAGGCGACTTTCACTTACCTATCACAATGTTCTCCGTTTGATTGCCACAAAATGCAGTGTGATGACCTGTCAGCTGTCTCAATGTGTGGTATATTTTTGAAGTTCACTTGGAAACTTATGATGAAAACAAAAAATATTATCTTCAGGTTGAGGCACATGAAAAAGTTCCAATGTTTTTTATTAGGATGTAACAAAAACAGCCTTCTGGTTTTTACATCTTAAAGTAAGATTTTGTTGTCTGTTTTCTACGGTGGCCGACAGGTGCAAATGCGCAGCAAAAGAGAAAACATGCAAACAAAAAAGAAAACACCCCCGAATGAAATGCAGCAAACAAAAAAAGAGACGCAAACACCCCCGAATGAAATGCAGCAAACAAAAAAA
>CAEGAG010275290.1:0-15747 GCA_903067065.1 Brachyrhaphis terrabensis
TTTTTTCTTCTTCTTCTTTTTATCGATAGTCATACAAAATTGTCTCAAAGTTTGTGCATTGTAAGGAAAAAGTGTCCTCTACTACCTATTTAGTCACTAACTTTTATGTATGAATGTATATATTTAAGCAGATTTGCGAAGGGGTAAACCCCTCATACACAGTAGACCTTCAATGTAACCCTTTCGAAAGCACAAAGCTCTGTATATTTTATCATGTCTCTTATCCCTCGACTGAGCATGAATGAAAAATATATTAAATCGAATCAGACGTTTTGTCCTGTGAAGTTTTGTAAAAGTCCAGAGGAAGATGGCAAACTAAGAAAACCGAGATTTATTTTAATATTTAAAAGACGTTATTAGGTATAGGGCTGCACACTTCGAGATGATAAACAAATCCAAGAGTCCTCTGTGCAGTTCCACTTTCTTTCAAGAGCTGAGTCAGTTAGTGGCAGAAATTGATGGAAAGCGAACTATTTTGTGCCTTTACGTTCCTGAAAACGCATGACTGCGAAACAATTTCCTTTAGCCTTATGGGCACGAACAAATCCCTCAACTGATTTTCAAAAGAAAAACTCATTAATGAGACACTTTTTTTAAAAATTGTTCAGTGGCTTAGTGCATAAGACTAATAGAAAGCTGCTTATAAACATATTAAAAAGGGGGTTGGGGGGGGACTTTGTGGATTACAAAAAAAGGAAGGTTATTTTTTATTTCCAAACGGAGGGGATAGGAGAAAAGATTTTAAAGCACACCCTCACCGCATGTCTAACGTACAACAATCAAAAGGCCCATGACTCCCCATCCCCTGTCTAGATTGAAATGTCAGCAAGCCTTTGGACGGCTGTACTTCATGTTGGAGCCTGGCTGAGGATTAATGAACGTACGGGGAACAATCGAGCATCTCTCCGGCTCACTCGGATGGGATGTTTGTCCACATCCCCTCCTCCTATGCCTGTACTGGGAAGCTTGAGGCTTTGCTTTCAGAAGAGACATGCACTTTGATGTACAAAGACGAGAAAAGATGGGGCGGGGACTAAGGGGAATAAGAAAAGGTTTAACCATGTTTCATGTTCCACACTGAGTTCATAGCACAGTTTTGCCCACAGAAGCCGGTACATCTGCAAGTATCACCACGAGAGAAGTGCCAGCGCAGACTAGAGGAGTTACGGTTTAATTCCTAAAGCCTGCTCCCCAACATCTCTTAGGGGTGTACTATCTACTCGCACAAAACTAAAAAAGTTCTAAAAGCTTAGTATTCTGGCAGCAGTAGGTGTAAATAATTAAATTCCCACTGCTACTACTGCTACAAAAAAGTGTAACAACTGTTAAATAAGGCAAGCTTTTAATTCACTATGATGTCAAATGACTTCAGATAACAAAACTTCACAAAGTGGAAATAATATCAAATTGAAATGCAATTACAAGGTTTTGTTGATTTGCGTTTTCTTTGAAATATAATGTGCAAATTCAGATTTTAACTGATTACAGTTTTGTCTGCAACATATTAGAAAGAATGTTCTTTTCGTAGATAGAAAAGAGACAATCTACTGCATTGGACTCTACCCTATGCCTCCTGGGATTGCTGACGTGCATCACTTCTGTCATCAAATACCTCAACAAACTGTATTAGTGCACAGAGATACAGAGCTACTGTATCTCCATCAATCAATAATCAATTACCAGAGGAGTTCCTGTGCAGTTCAAGAACATTGCCTAAAGATTTTTCTCCATCACATCTCAGTATATTGTACATAAAACATTGTGTTGGACACTTGATAAAGGTTTATTGGCTTCCTATAAAGCTTAGTGGTTTGCTATGAAGTAAAGGTAATACATGCAATAGAGCAGAAAATGTCCCTGTCTTAAATTTTGCACAGGTAAAGTTTCCTGTAGGGTAAATGCTGTCTTGTTCCCGGAAAAGGTAGAGGACATCTCATATCCATGCAAAGAAACAAAACAGATAATGAAGAAGGACCAGAAATGAGAAACACTGCCCTAGAGAAAAGATTTGTTTACTTAAGAAAACATCCATATTTTAGCTAGCAAAAGCCAGTCTTAGCTATGTTCGCATTCATAATTTGATTCAAGATTTGGTCATAAGGTCAATGTAATTTAATAGCGAGTTTAATAAGACAGAATATAAGCATTGACTGTATTCCTCATGTCAAGTTTATGGCTGCAAAAATATTAAAATTAATTTATCTCCTTTGGCTTCCATGCAGCTCTTAATTTATTATCATCTGTAGCCTCATATTTTATCTTAGCTATGAAAATATTAATGTTTTGTATGTTAATGAATCCTATTGCATTTAGTGTTTTGATGAGAAGCCTAATACTTGTCAAACTTTATGTATTTTTTTCTGTTAAGAAATCAGAAATTCTTGTTGATAGGATCCTTAGGGATATGCGCGTTATGTTCTAATCAGATTTTTCTTTGAAATAAAGACATATGAACAAAACATTATAGAAACATCTACCAAACACAACTATTCCCCTTTTTTATGGGTCTCAGTTATATTTATGAGTTTTTGTGATGCACTCTCCTCCTCATCACTGTTTACTGACTGGATGGACAGATTTTCCACCAGACTGTCGTGTCTGTCTCCCGCTTTGTTTTTACATAACTGAGTGATCTCATGTCCTCGCATGAGACAGGCCACAAGGCAGCAGGGTAGAGCTACTGAGAGTGAGAGCTGAGCAACAAAAGAAAAAAAAAGTGGGGAGCCGGCTCTCACTCCATTGGATTCGGCTCTTCTGATGCACTGCAAAGCATTGGCTCTTAAATTCGATGCTTGCTTGGCCAATTACTAGTTTTTAGAGAAAGCGTTTTTAGTGTTGAGAAAATTGCATATTATCTCTCAACTCAACTTCACAAATCCACTGACGTTCAAACGCTATATCTCTGATTTTTCTCTTCCACTCAAGCCGTGATTTAAAATGTTGTATATTACTTACGTTGAAAAAGATTACTCACATTAAAGGGCCATTGCCTCATCTAAAAGTGCAGTGTAATGTTAGTTATTAAACAGGCTGCATTTCCTGTACTTCCCATGTCCTGGCAGAACCATATCATATACTCCAGTCAGTCACTAAAGAGCATACACACTCAGTACAAGCACGTATCTTTGTAATGTGCTTAGTGGATTTGCCTCTGTGCAGAGATCCTTGCAGGAAGAGGAATTCATCCAGTTTGAATTTTAAGATTACTGAGTAAAATCTGGGACGGCATAATTGTACTGTCTCTTAAATGATATTGAAAGGGAGAAATAAAGAAATAAAACAAGTTCCACTATGTTTTTTAGAGGAAAGCTGTTCTGAAACGGGACCATTATCCGTCTCTCCACATGCCTTCCAGAAAAACCTTTTTAGCAGAGCACTCCATAAGAAAATAGCTCTAATAACGGATGACAAACTAACATCTCCAAGAGACAAGCCTTGAGCGGTCGACAATGAACCAGTCTGTTGAGGCCGGTTTAAAGCAGCTGGGCCTTTATGCGAGCGTGAAAGTCATTTCATCTCAGATAATTTTGCTTTTGCTTGGCTACATCAGCTCTAAAGGTACAGATTGAGTCATGTCAAAGAGGTTTAAATATATTCCACAGGGTCTAGAGCAAAATGAAAGGTAGTTTGATTTGGTTTCTGTTTGACTGCACTACCCAAATGTTGTTACGCTGAGCGAATCCATAACAGTAACAGGTGAATCATCGGTTTTTATTCCACCCACTATGGATTTATGACTCTCAAGCAGGGAACCAAACAGCAACAAAATTGAATTGAAAAAAACAACAAAGTTCACCTTCTACACATATAACAGAGTGTAATGTGTGGACTAATGCATGGCTGTGGGCAATGATTCGATACCCATCTTGGGTATTATGTAAGTGCTCTGAGACGAATGTGTATTGAGGGGGAAGTGAGAAATCTGAAGTGCGGATTTTTCTGTGTGAAACTTTCAGCTTTTGTTTTCAGATACGCCTTTTCACAAAACAAAAAACATGCTTGAACCATGTTTTTAATCTGCGTTTATGGATACTTGCCAAGACAATCAGGAAGATATCATGCTATGCGGAGTTCTTACACAATCCAAATTAAAGAAGTCGGTCAATCTAAATATTGGCTTTTAACTTAACGTGTTAGTCAAAGCCAGCACAGTTTGTTTTTGGTTTTTTTCATTGTATAAAAGATACACATTTTGTTGGTACCCTGGTAAAGATGTGTATTTCTTATTAAACACTTATTTTCACTCTGAAAATAACAGAAGAAACAAAAACAAAATTTAACAAAATACCACAATTATTAGTACCCCTTCAGTTAATCTATTGTAGAACAAACTTTAATATTTAACATGAATTAGTTTTATTGAGAAGTTCATTTTGTGCTGCTTACAGCTAATAGAAGCAGTACTTGAGCATTTTACATCAATCCAATTAAAATATTGTGTAATGCAGAAAAAGATTACAATGCAGACATGTGGGCTTAATAAAAAGCATGTTGTTGTTTTCAAAAGGTACTTTCAATCTGACAAATGAGCCTCATATTCTAAAGTACTGAATATGACTACATGATAGATCAACACAAAGTGACATAACTGAACTGAAAGGAAAAGGATTCAATGGCAGCTCGCCTATTTATGGATCAGCATTCGTGGATTTACCTATTCACTTACTGTTTTCATTGATCATATTTAAAATAGTGAAAAGAAAATGCAGCTTGGAAAGCTGAAATAGCTACCAATGCTCTTTGACACGCTATTGGCTGGCATTTGCAGAGCACCCAATCCAAAAGCAGAGATAAGAAAAATCGTGTATACTGGCTTCTGCAGAAGCGCCAAGACTGTTTCCACTGTCTGCATTAATGCAAATTAAGGAATATTTGATTTAAGATCTGAAAAATGCTAATCGATTATCTATTTTCATAGGAAGTCTCAAGTATTTGTAGATTTCAACTATTTACAGGCAGTTGTAGTCCCTAAGCCTAGCAAATACCAGAGTCCAGTGCAAATGGTTTTTCACAGTTATAAAAATAAAATAAAATGTTAAAACGTGTGAAGTAACAGTTAAATCCAGGCCAATTCAGAAAAAAAAACTGTGAGAGGATGCAGAAGACATAAAACCGTGAAAGAGGTTCACTTTCCAGCAGGATGATGCGTCTAAACATTTCTTCTTCTTTTTTTTTGTAAAGCAGAATGGTCAGACATTTCTCCTGCCAAATGCGAAAAAGTGGTTTTCCAAAAAGACTAGTAAAAAAAAGAGATTGTAGATATCCACACTTCACTCTACTGAATGTTTGTACTCTTAACAACAAATGAGCTTTTGCAGTTGTTTTTTAAAATAGATGCTGTTAAATATTTGCTTCATACTGTGCTTCCTAGTTTGCCTTGTAAAAACTCCTCTACTCCAACTTTATTACCTCCTCTAATGGATACTTCATCTGCCTCCATCACTGCCCGGAGCTTTCAACATCTTTGCAATCTAGTCCTTATGTCGGCACGGATCTACAGTGAGCCTGGCGTTAGACAATATGTCATTAGAGTTGAGAGTGTCAGGCACTCAGCCTCTCATTTACATCCTGCTCAGAGCTACTGTACATCACAGGGATACGCATGTTGTCAGGACGTCTCCCTCTCCTTTCAAAATGCCCGGCTTAGAATGAATGGAGGGCTGCAGATAACAGTGACGTCCCCTGGCATGTGGGTATATTTAAACCTTGCAGTATGCACAGATCAACTCTTTGACTTCTCTTACTGGCTTGCTGAGTTGGGTAAAAGGAGGTCTGCTTCAGTGGCGGGTGGGTGTTCGGAACAAAACCTGGCGCAGAAAGCTCCCGCTTTCAGAGGAGTTCCTTTCAAACCATGTGTAAGACTCAACAAAAGTATCTGACAGGTTATAAAGGCTCAGAGATTCCGTGGGAAGCCGTGCAACGTACAACGGGGGAGAAACGTGATCGGGTGGGAGCGAGGCAGGGAGACAGGGTGGCATTCATCGCTTGAAGGAGCGAACACACATGGATGTGAGATAAAAACAAAGCAGAGGGTAATGGACGGTGACATTAAGTAAGACTCCGATGCACCGTACACGGGGCACACACGCGGATGGATATGATTGGGAAGTTAAGGAATCACAGAGCTAAGCACGTCATGATCAAGATAGTACGATAAGCTGCATCCAGTTCGTTTCCTTAGGGATCTGCGCGTTACGTTGTATGCATCTGCAAGAGCACGGCGTTGTCTCTGTCCCGACATCTGAGCCCAAACAAGTTCCATCGGACCTTCCTTCTCAGTGCTGAGACGGCCAAAACAAGCGCCCCGTATAATTGATCCGTATTGAAACTCTCAGCTGTGCCCTGTCTCAGCTTGTCTAATCGATCATGCGTCACCGACCACATCTAGTCTGCATTCTCTTGCTCGTGTCAACCTGGCCATGCGCAACGCGTAAAAACGCACAGCGGCTTCACATTCCCCACCCACTGCTGCCCTCCCTCTTCCCCCCTAAGCCCTTAATTTTTGTTTCTAATATTCGCGTTCACTGAGACGCACTCAAGACTTACCCAGGGTATGAACGCTGTCCTCCCTGTGTGTTTCTTGCTTGTTTGTCCGTGAATCCAGTAAAAAGAGAGAGGGGAAAAAAGGAGGTCTGAGAGCACGAGCAGCAAATGCACCAGCGAACAAGTGGACGGCAGCCAAACGCTGCCGACTCCTCTCCTCTCCTACTTCCACACTCTTCCCGTTCTCTTCACTGTTCCCCGCTTACCCGGGGTAGGGTGAACAACAGCCGCGTTAATCCGGGCATTGTCCCCATCTTCGGCGTGTTGAAAATAAAATACAAATAAATAAAATCTGAAGTGAGCGTAGAGAAGGCGGTTGAAGTTGGGAGAACAGCAATACAGTCCTGTGTAATCCGCGCTCTGAAAACAGTCTACTGGAGCAGTTCGCGAATGTACAAAGCTTGAGTCAAATGTTTATTGTTGAAGAAGAAATACCAAAAAAAGTCTGTTTGTAGTCTGGAAGGTTGGCATTTAATCCCAAGAGGATGTTTTCTTCTGTTCACTTCCTTCCCAGCCAAAGCAACTGTCTTTAGTGAGGATGAAGCGCACCTGCAGCCCACAGCAGAGACGCGCAGGTATCTACAAACTAAACATCTTCCTCCCAGTCTTCCTGTGAAAATGTTATTCTTTTTTTTTTTCCTTTTTTTAATAATTTATTTTAGGTCGCTGTGCGCCATGGCCATCACTCGTTCACGCGTTCAGCCTTGCGTTAGTTCACCCAGAAGCTGAAGGGTTAGGGAGGGGGGGAAAAACACGTCTCGGTCCAACTGCACTCTCGTCTCCTCTCCCCTCAACAATCTCTGTTCATCCTTCTGTGGGAAAGCCACGCCCTCCCGATGCAGCGATTGGCTGGGAAATTCGGAGAGGGCGGATGGAGTTGAAGGCAAGTATTGATGAGAAATCAGGAGTACAGGAGAGAGTGGCAGAGTGACGGACAACTCTGCTTGCCTGGAAGATGGCTTTTCACCCATAACTTTTTTTTTATTTTTTTTCTCACACGAAGACTTCTTCCACGAAATTCCTGCAACAGATTTTGAAGAAATTAAGCACTTCTTTCATAAAGAGGCCATGCCAGTGCAGACGAGAATTTAATCAAAAATATGTTTTCTTTGTTTTTTTTCAGTAATTCTAAAAGATTCATTACACAAAATGTGGTGCATTTCAAATGTTTGGTCTTTTGCTAAATTTGACCACTTCACATTTTTTTTTTAAAATTGCTAAATTTGTTTAATATTGTTTCTTGAAAAAACTAAATATTACACAGGCCCAATAGAAAAAGGTTTAAATACAAAAATTGCTATTTGTATACTATGGTTATCACAACCGTGGGGAAAACAGCTGGCTTGACAGCATCTATCAGTCACTGTCACCCACAATTATGAGGTTAAGTCCCTGAAGGTCATGAACAACAAAGCATGCTGTTATGTGAGTGTATGTTCAAATACATGACTGTTAACTGGTCTACCTGTGAGTGGGTGGGGGTGTGTGTGTGTTGCTGTGTACGGGTACAGATGGCGGATGGATGAATGTTTCCTTCCCTCTGTTTTTGTGAAAATTACCTTCACAATATAAAACTTTACCTATACCAACAGAGCCAAGATTCTGAATGTGAGCAGACAGAGAACAAGCCAGGAAAGAAGGCTAGCTGATCGTCTAATAAAAGCAAAGATCCTTCCCTCCCTTTACTTCCTCTGTAATTCACTATCAGTACTTTAGCAAATGTTTTTCTGCTGCAAATGTGCTTTGACTTCCGGCAAATCTGAATTCGTACTGACATCGTTTCCCACTGCGCAGCACATAGTCATACTATTCCGTCTGAGTATGCCTGTCTATTTGCCTGCATGGGCCACTTCTCTTTGTAAAAATGTACTGTCTTTGAGCTAAGCAGCTTCCTCAGTGAGTCTGTGATGAATGAATAAGTGGTTAAAGGAAGGCTGGAGAGTGAAGAGCATGCTGAATATGATGCCCAGGGGCATCGGGAGGGACGGAAAGAAAAAAATAAAATATCCAGTGCCGCCTTTCTAATGGGAGCAAATGAGGTGGGCCGGATATTGTTGTGGCACAACCACACATGGTTGCAAAGGGAAGGCGCACAAAAATCACTTGACAGCTGCTGGGAGAGGCTTTGATTGATGATAGTGCTCGAGGGAGTGTTTCAGTGTGAACTTGGTTAACTTAGAGCTACACGTAGCATTCATCACAGCCGAATGAGATGCTTACTGCGAGCCACGCAGCATTTTATCTAGAAAGGCACTTGAGAGACATCTTCATCTGAATAGTACCTGTTTCCAGCTATTTTAAGGCTCACGTCAATGAATCTCCAAGAGTCCCTTCAAATTGGAGAATCAGCAAGAAGACTGCAGCTTTCTCATTAAGCTCAGCTGGTACTAAGGGGCTCAAAGTGTGCCATTAATATATTCCTCACAGTATCACCAGCCTGAACCATTGATACAACAGTGGATGTATCCATGCTTTCATGTTGTTTATACCAAATTATTGTCATTTCCATTTAAATGATGGCTGAAAACAAGACTTGTCAAACCAGACAATTTTTTTTACCTACAGACCAACTTTGATGACAACTGGAAACAGGAAAAATCAACTATGAACAGATCTGCACACGAGGAACAACAGAAAGTAGAGAATATCAGATATTTTTAGTCCTTTTCTTGTCCATCTTTCACCTTAGTTAAAGCACAACGGGAACAGCTGGCAACACTGATCGGATTTGAAGCAAAAACATTACACTGTGGTACCTTATAAACTGAGAAAGCTTACATGTGTGTTTTCCTTTGGGGATTTCAGTGCGGAATCCGTCTTTCCTGTGCCTATCAATATACCTCCACCATCACCTATCCTCGAAAACAAATGAGGATTAAAACAGAGTAGTCAGGAATAGAAGACTGTGCTTGGGAAAAGGAGAGAGGATGTGGTGACAGCTGCTCACTGCAATCCACAAAATGTGTATTTCCTTTGTTAAAGGGATTTAAAAGGTACGGCACCCACTCAGTGGGTTAGCTAAAGCTCTGTGTCTTTTATTATTTGTTTTTACCTCTGCTGCAGCTGAATATTGCCAGATGGGGGTACTTTGTGAAGCACTGAAATGGATCCCAGGTGCAACATGTTTTGGTTGCTTTTCTTCGTACTCATGTGTGCACACACATAAAGAGCTTTGGTTACCTGTGTCATGGAAGCTCTCTATGGCCCAGTCAGGTAGACGTAATATGGCGTCTACCTGACATGGCCCCATACTTTATCGAAAGGTTGTTTTATTCCGCTAAAGTTGGTACAGTCTATAAACAATGTTATGCTATATTAAATGGGTACTGGTCAAGCACTAGGGCTAAGCAGAGGACGGCTTCCACTTATGCCTGACTTTCTGCAAGGAAAACGGCAAGATGCCCTAGAATGACATCCATTAGCAACTGTGCTGTTAGCATCTGTGCTGCAGCATTTTGTATTAGCTGCAGCTGGAGTTGTAAAAACTCCATTCACTGTCAGCAATGCCACTGTTTAGCAGCAGTTTCTGGTTTATGATTGGATAAAGTTTTGGTTATTGTTCTTGAACATCCTAGGCAATTTCCTTTTTTTTTTCATCAGAGGGTGACTGTTTGGATGAAATGGTTTAAATCTGTGAGACAATGTCAAAGCAGGACAACTATCCAAACACATATCAACACTGGTTTGGGGTTGTATAAGAAACATTAATAGTAAAACTTTCTGACCTCACACATATTGACAATTTGTGGGCTATATCACTAAAAGTGCAGCCAGTGGAAGGAAAACAACCAAATCAAAAAGGCTAAACCAATTCTGCAGTCAGCTGGTCAAACTTTCAGTCTGAATTATTCCACAGGATTGTTCATGACAACAACAACAGAAAAAAACTACTAAAGGACGTTTGACAAAATATTGGTCATAGTATATTAACTTATGGGGATATATCTCTGAATGTGTGTGTGCAGCTACTCTACTATGTGTGGATAGGAGAAAATTGTCAATTAATTCTAACTTGTATAACCAATAAAAACACCTGGACAAAATCAGTGAAGTTGTCTGCTGATTTATTATTCCATCCATCCATTCCAAAATTAATATTGTATTCATAACCACCAGCTTCTCTGATCAAGCATGGAGTCATTTTTCTTTGATCCTAAATGGTAACTCATGCTGGTCTCCTAGAAACGCTGTTCTTCCTCTAACAGTGCTATAAATAGCAATGAGCTTGGCTTTATAGCACTATGGTTAAGCGAATGAAATATGTTATGCATTAAAATTAAGTGTTGGGACCATAGAAAGGTTACCAGACAAGCTTTTTAGATAATGCCAGACTGAACACAAATGGTCCATTCCAAACTGTTCTGGCTTTATTGATCAAGTGAAAGTAATCAAAATACATTTCAATTCCTTATCAAACAATAAGAAAACACATAAGAATAAGAAGCACTTCTACACTAATTTGTAATTTCTGCCCAGGAACCTGATTATTTTCTGTAAAAACTACTGAATTTGTTGCACCTACAAAGTCCAGTCTATTAAGACTTAAGTCAGTTAGAGAAAAGTGAGTAACACATGAAAGATACTGCAAAATATAAATTATGATGCGAATCCCGGTAACAAAATACGATGAAGAGAAGAATAGACAACTATTTTATTGCTGTGCTAAGAAAGTCAGAACTTCTTATAATTTGAAAGGTTCAGTGACTCTGTGAATCTCTGAGCCTCGGGCAAAGCATGGTTTTCCCCTAAGGCTGTGATTGCAAAGAACCCCTGAAGTCACCTCAGAAGACTGAGCCTGTGGGGTGCTAATTTTTATTTATATTCTTCTTCTTCTAATCTCATTTGTAAAAACTCGTAGGCAGCCAAGCAGTCGCTGGCATTTCATAAAAAATATATAATTATCGAACCTCAATGCAAAATATCCCATTATTTACTGGACAAGTCTTGCATTCTGTGTCTGCTCGTGCTTGGAAATGGATATGCTTACAAGGTCAGTGAATAATGGTCTGTCTCTTGTGTGAGAACATTTTCTCCAGCCAACAAGGTCCCAGTGTTTCTGCATTTAATGAAGGTAACAGGCGGTGTCCATTCCTGTCTGTCACTGTCAGCGTGTATGTTAGTATCTGTGTGTGTAAGTAAGAGAGACAGGATGAATATGAAATAGGCAGAGAACATGAAGATTATCTCAACTCTTAAAAGCTGTTTCTGCTTTAAAACTATTCTGCCACAATTCATGAATCATTTCTGTTTTCAGTTACATATTTCTGGGATTTTTTTTAATTTTTTTAATTTAACAGACACCACTACTGCTTTGCATTTTCAAGCCTTTCAACAGTGATGATCTAATCTCCATAGCTATATTTGAAAACACTGCAGGAAAAAAAATCCACATATATGTTGCCCATCAAAAAAAAGTTTTCACATTTGTCTACTTATGAGGTCCAATTAAATTACCTTAATTTCATTGTTTTATTTTATGTTTTCTATCCATATTTATAGATTAACTGCCCATAGTTATATGAAAGCAGCTTGGCTTTGCAGGTGATCAAATTGCATAATATGCTACAGTATCAGATCAGCACGTGATGATGGAGTGTTATTTATCTAAGGCAATGTTTCTTTCTACGTCACTGAAACTCCAGCCATTTATATAATAGTGTTATGATAGTCAGTAGGTGACACAATTATAGTTTCTAGTCACCGAAAGAGTCAAAATTGCACTTATAATGGCTTTTGACCTTATTGCAAGTGGCTCATTTCAACACGCTCTGGTTCAAAAAGGAAAGGGTTAATGATGTCACTCAATGCTGTTTTGGCTGGACTGTTGTAGCCATTTATGCTAAATTTTGTGGATTGTAATTTCTACCAATTTAGTTTTCTTCTTGGGGTAGTTATAATATATTTAAGTTGATTTAGAACCAAAATTTGCAATTAATTTTTATATTTGGAATTGTTTAGATTACATTGTTAATTGTTAGACCCTCCCATTAATTTGAGTAATTAAGAACACACTGAGTGCTTGGTGGAGGTTTTGTTTTCCCAGATTGAGAGTATCAACTACTGCCCAGCTTCAGTCATTACAATTGGTGTTTCAGACATATTTCCCTCACTGCCTTTTCTAACATTGTTTGGACTCTCTGAAATGTAATATTGAATTAGATTTGATTTGTGGGCAGAGTCACAAAGTCAACTTCCATTGAGTTATCTTGGCAGAGTTTGATGATCTTTCTTGGATTATAGATTCCTTTGACAGTGAGATGCTGCCAAAGAGTGAACACAGAAACAACTGCAATAGTATTTACTGGATAATGGTTGGCTAATGTAATACAATATAATGTAATTACATATTGTTATTATGTAATCACTTACCAATTGAAATAACCTTCTTGCTTTTACCTCATAGAAGAGGACTATTAATATATCTACTTGTTTTGTACATCAAATTAGTTTGACTTTAGGGTCTATATAAAACCTTATTTTCACCTCTGCTTCTGATTACCATTTTTTTAATAAAGCAAAAACAAAAAATCTAATTCAGTTTCATGTTACTGCTATACAGAATATTATGAAAAGACTTCAGGCTTTTCTAAAGATATCTCATAAAAAGTTAGGGGAAAAAAGGCTTGGCTTGATGGACTGATGACGAAGATCTCCTGAAAATGCTACCTCAGGTGTAGTGCCAGTCATCTAAGCTACAAACAACTATAAATAATTGTCAGCAAAAGAAACAATGCTGTAGATATTAAGCATTATATCCCTTGCAGCCTGCATTCTCACTGTCACAAGCCTGAGAGAGTTCTCTCAAGAGCTGAAATTATCTGAGTGCAGTTTGCTGATCAGAAGATGTATCTGAAATAAAAATGGAAATTAAGAGTGTATTTATGGAAGTTAATAATACTTTACATTTGTACTCCCTTGGAAGTAGCTTTGATTCCAACTGGACTAACATGAAATAGCCATCCAACATTTTCTTATTTTTTTTCCAAACATGTTTTACTGTCCAGTTAGTAAATCTAACTATGCCAAATTTATTCACACACCTGATAGATTAGATTTGAAAGTATTTTCATTCAGCCAAGAACATTGCTTTTAAATGTTACAGACATCTTTCAAACAAGAATAAAACACAAACTGAGTTTAAATAAAAATTAATGAAAAAAGCACATTTAACTAAATTTTTTTTAAATGGCATCTTAAAAATTATTTACACCCTTTAAAAAAGATCAATTGAAAAATAATCATTGGCATTACAGACTATATAAATCCCACTTTTTCAGGTCTTTGCTGTTATTTTACTCTTACTTTGGTGAGGATCTTACTTTAAATCTATATCTGCCAGGAATATGGATTCAGCTACTCCAGTTTTGCTTGATATGCAGTATATGTACACTGATTAGTGTTTGGAGTTATGCTTACTTTAAATTAAAAAAGTTAGCAGTTTTACCTCCCTGCATCAAAGCCCTTTGAGATCACGTTGAAAAAAAAAGATGTGCTCCTCAAACACTTTTGGGAAATAAGTAAGCTTCAAGGAAAGTTCTCATTATGTCAAAACATGCCAAACATATTTTTTCCTCTTTACTGTCAGTATCTGAGTAGATTTATACCGTTAAGGAATACATTAAGCAATTCCACCAATAGAGTTCAATGTTATAATACAAGGAGCAAAATCAAATATGGATGTTTCATATTGTAATAACAAACGACCTCTTTTTTTTTTTTTTTTAGTTGTTTCCATTATTCCTTTGCGTTTACTGACGTATTACTCAAAAATCAATAGAATTTGAGCCAACTGCGTGCTGTCGTTCTGTTCTTGTCACTCTTCCCTCCTTTGTCTTTCTCTCACACCGAACTCCAGCTGCCTCAATGTCACGGCAGCGAGGCAAAGACAATTAAGGTGTATAAATATGTAAATATGGTCACGGCAGCTCAGCAGGAGGAACAGGGTAATGACATTTTCTGCCCTCGTCTGGCTAATCCCCAAGACACCTCTGAATTAGAAACCTTAATGACAACCAATAATGCACAGATGGTCAAACTCTGGGGGCGCACCGGCCCTTCTGATGCTGCCCGGGCTCCTTGCGGCATTGGACTTAACGCCAACTATGCAAACACTCACAGGCGAAAAGACACGGGGATAAATACATGGATGAGGCTTTCAGGCGGGGAAGCGAGGATAAAATACAGATCGCAAAGTGTGCACACCCAAACAAACACACCCCCACACACACACATGCATTACCTAGCCAGATGTCACCTGTACCCCGTGGGGGTGATCATGGTTGTAACGAGAAGGTCAGGTCTTGGCAGGCCGTTTAAGGCCAAGCATCGCTCTGTGTCAGTGTGTTTTTTCCTTGTGGGGGTGCGTGTGTGGGGGTGTGTGTGTGTGTGTGCGTGGAGGTTATTGTTTGGTGTCTTAGGTAATATGTCCAGCGAGGCTCTCTGGCAGATGTCGACCATTCATCTTGCAAAAGCTGACATGCAGAAACTCTCTCAGCAGGCACGTCTCAAGAGAGGGAGCAAGACGACTAAAGTAGAGGTGGGTGTCAGTGATGAGAATATGCAGGAATAGAAGTGAGAGAGAGAGAGAGAGAGAGAGAGAGAGAGAGAGAGAGAGAGCAAAAGCACACAAAGAGAGGTGTCTTGGCTGGTTTCCTAGAGTAATTAGTTCAACCTAGCTATTTGTTTTCTTCCCCTCCTCTATTAGCTGGGAAAATGTTTCTTTTGGGACTAAGCGAGTTTTTACAAAGGGCAAAAACACTTGAAAGACTTTTCTCAGACTGTTTTGCCTTGCTGTGATTTCTGAGAAGTTTTCAGGCGGAGTGAAAGAAAGCTAGTTCAAAGTAAAATGTAGCAATGAAGGTAGAATGTAATAGGAAATCGCTGCATAGGAGGACATGAAATACTTAATTCGGTGCCTTCCGAAAAGCATTCATACCCGTTTTAATCTTTCCACATTTGTTACTTTACAGCCACAATCTTCACTTGATTTTTTTTTTTTGGGACCTTGTATGATAGATTAAAACAAGCAAGTGTAGAATTGTGAATTGGCAAAAATAAATAAATAAATAATGAAACGGTGCTGCAAATTTATATTCAGCCCACCTGAATCAGAACAAGATTCTGCTGCATAGATAGATAGATAGATAGATAGATAGATAGATAGATAGATAGATAGATAGATAGATAGATAGATAGATAGATAGA
>CAEGAG010275321.1:0-10036 GCA_903067065.1 Brachyrhaphis terrabensis
TTGCCTTCATATTCAACTCTGCTCAACAAAATTATCGCTTACAGCACAGTCTGTGCTTTCTGCCATTCACTTGGATTCTCTTCAGTAGATTTTTTTCTAATCAACAAACAGAAGGTGAAGTTGTAAACAATGACGTTGATTTTCTGTGCTGTTTCTGCCTGTAGTTTTAGCAATGGCAGCAGAGGAAGTGAAACCGTTCACTCCATGTTAATCATGCTTCCAAATATGCAGTGGAGGATGGTGGTTTACAGGGCAGACAATTTCCTCCTGTTAGCTTCACAGTATCAAACTGGCAAATTACATCATGGTCAAACGTTAGCAATTGAGTACAATTTTAAACTTTAAAAGAGGCCATTCCTCCAGAAAGCAATCGTTTCTCAGTAGCTGAGAGTCCAGGTGAAGGTTTTTTTTTGCCATGTTACAGAAATTACCAACCATAAGAAATCTTTAAGCGCGTGTGCACTGTCTGAAACACAAAGGACTTTCTGGAATGCTCTGGAAAACAGGTCAAAGGTCAAAAGACACCGAGTTCGAAAAACAAGTTGATCTATGGACTCCTGAGGCACAAGGAGACAAAACAGTGCCAGGATCCAAACAAGACATAAATGATGAACAAAAATAAAAGGGAAAATTGCCCAGAGATTGGGGGGGACGTCTTTATAATCAGGCCAAGATTTCCTTGTAATTCCAACAGTGTAATAAACCAAAGTCCAGCCTGCAGAGCTTTATTCCTGAAGTATCTGGAAGACTGACAGAATACACAATAGGAGCAACTGCTTTTATGACAAGATTACATACCTCTTCTTCAGCCTCTAACTCTTTTATGACAACAACCTGTGTGTGCATGGGCACGTGTGTGCGTGTGTTTTAGTAGCGTGACTGTTTCAGTTCCTAGGAAGCCCTCAGCGTTGGACCTTGGAACCACACGCCTTCATATTAAGGCATCACTAATTTTTGCAGTTCAACAGAACAGTGTTTACAGTTGCAGCGTTTAAACATGCAAGAGGAATTATGAACAAGAAAAGTCAGGATTGCTCCCTACTTGGGTTTATTTCTGAAGAACTGTGTAAATAGCCCTTACATGGCCACGTTTGGTAAGTTACTTTCCACAATTACTGAACATTATTACCTGTATTATGTGTATGACTTAAAGATACTGGATGTTGGTCAGGTCCCAGATCAGATCAGTCCCAACTGGTTTTACTGTTGCTGGGTGAGACAGAAAGTGGGAAGAGCTCAGCAGGAAATGCCATCCTCTCAGAAAGAGCCTTTAAAGGGAAAACCACCCGGAGCTGCAGGAGGAACGCCACCGTCTTAGGGTTCCAGGCAAATAACTCAGTTTACAGCCTTGCTCACTTCAATGGAAAATTGTAGATACTAATTTTGAGCTCCCTCCACCAGGTGGCAGTGGTTGACACCCCAGGGTGGATGCCCAACTCCACTACTCCACACTGGGTGTCTAAGGAGCTGGGGAGAGCTCTCACCCTGTGCCACCCAGGACCCGATGCCATCCTGCTGGTGCTGTCCACCTCCTCCGTGTTCGGTCAGGACTGGTGGAGAGCCATGGAGGCTCACCTCAGACTGCTTGAAACACCCATCTGGAGTCGAGCTATCATCTTATTCACTCACGGGGACCAATTAGGTAAACAGCCTGTTGGATGAAAGTGACGTCACTGTCATAATCAGGGAAGGTTGTACAGCAAACATTCAGCTGCCATGAGAAGAATCATCAGTCATAGGGATTAGTGTTGCAGTATAGGAGTGGACATTTATCTTATCATTTATTGTATTGAATTAATTTTTATTATGATCAGAATTTTTTTATTATTATCACAATAAATTATCATTTCATATTAATGATCTAAAATAAAAAATCAAAACTGGCATTTATGTGAAATTTTATTTTTAGTATTTTCACCTCCATTTGTTCCATGAGAGCACCAATACATAACAGTAAGTTCGAAAATAGAATTAAACACAGATACTGTGGAAGTCATATAAATCTCACTTTGAGAAAATGGTGACCTCCAGAAGCCTGTTGAAAATGGTAATGTTTTTCAAGAATTTGCGTTTGTTGTGCGATAAATGTACAATGCTGTCACAGCCATACAAAAACCTAAAAAAGAAGTGATACATAGTTTTTCATAATTCACAATACCACCACAAAATATTGCGATAAAATGTTAATTTTAATGATGCCCTCTTCTATAGCTTTATGAAGAAAGAATCAGTGGCATGTTTAAAATCATACCTCTGATTTTCATAAACTACCAAACACACCACTGACCCTCCATATCCGGTGACCTGTCTTGGCTATCTTCAGTATGCCTCATCAAACATGTGAGCTCATCATGACAACCTAGATGTGTTTTCTCTTTAAACAACAAGAAGGCAATAATTTCCTGGCTCAAAGTGTCTTAAGCGACTATTATGGTGGGTTAACTGTAAGCCAGGGCTTCTTGTGGGTACACAACCTCTGTTCATATGTAATTAATGGTACTCAATGGGGATTCTGCTACTTGTTAGTTTGGTCGTCATCGAGAAAAACATAAGTTACTGGCAATGTTGTTCCCAGATCTGATTCTGTATTCCAGTTGTTGGCCATACTGACACACATCTTACAAGTCATAACTGGGAGTAGTCAGAGTTGCTTTTTCTTTCCCAGTGGGAAATCCGACTACGGAGGGCGTTCGAGTTGACTTTTCTGATTGAGAAGTCAGAATTTGCCAGTTCTGAAAACATTCTGGAACGCAGCATAAGATCTAACCTCTGAGGTAAAAGCGTCAACTAGAGACATCTAGAGGCCAACAGTGGAACTGCACGTTTCTGTATTTAAACAGGTGCATTGAGCTGACACCTGATCGCTACTTGAAGTCAACATTCATTGGCACACACAGTCTAATAATGAATAAAACTGGCTAAAAGTCATAGTGTGAATTTTTTTTGGATTCCACTAATCACTAAAATTCAAACAGACCAGAATAAATGTTTGAAGGTGAACTTTGGAGGAGTCCATTCTCTCCTTAGCCCAGATAATACACTTCTGAAGTTGTCTCTGGCTCTGCAGTGGCATTAGACCAGGATTGTGACAGCTGTAGCCCAGGTCCAGGATACAGGTTTGTGTGGTGGCACTTGAAACATTGATTCTTGGTTGTGCTTTGCACAAATAAGGCACTCTATTAGTGGACAGCTTTAGCAATAACCTTATGTGCCTCAGCCTCTTTGTAAATGGTGTCAGTGACTGTCTGCTGGATAACTGTCAAGTCAGCAGGCATTTCTGTGTTAAGTAAAACTTTACTGTAATGTTTTATGGTATTTTATTTTTATGCACAACTGAGTTTTGAGGTTCCATTAGCTGTGAGCCATTAGCATTACTTTTTGATGATATTCTAATTTTCTGAGAAGCACTTGTACTTTTCTATGAGAGATGAATCCGTCTCTCAGAGAAATTGATAACAGTACAAGTAAGCATCCATATTTCCATGTCCCTCTTTGCACAGTATGTTCCCTAGTTTGTCACGTTCATTCCTTAGCATTATCAGTTGAGGGTAAGTTCATCTGGTGAAGGTCTGCATCCTACAGGACACCTGTCAATCCGGGAGCATATACAGCGACAGAGTGGGACTCTGCAGTGGCTGCTGGAGCGATGTGGACACCGGTACCAGGTTATGTCCAGCCAATCCAGTATGGCACAGTTTCACGTTGGACAGCTCATTTGGAAGATTCGGAAGATGGCAGAGGCTTCAGAGCAAATCAGAGAGATATCCTGCAGAGTGAGAACCCAGCTTGGAGTTCTGAATGTGAGGGTGGAGCAGCGGTGGAACACGAGGCAGCAGATACATGATAATCGTCCAGGACAAAGACAAAAGAGCGGCTCAGGAGCACAAAGAGGTAAGAACTGTTGTCTTTCAGGCACTGCTGAGATTTGTGTGAAAGAACCTGACTGTGGTGTGTGCAACTGCAGGCACAGACGGTTTGAGGCCTGCACTCAGCCTCATCCTGCTGGGAAGGAGAAAATCAGGGAAAAGCTCCGCAGGCAACATGATCCTGGGCAGAGAGGAGTTTCAGAGAGACAAAAAGACAGTTCAGTGCGATGCGGGGCACGCGGAGATCTCAGGGTGGTCTGTGATGGTAGTGGACACCCCTGGGTGGAGTCTGTTTGGTCAGGCTAAACCTACACAGGTGAAGAGAGAGATCCTGAAGAGTCCATCGTTCTGTCCTGCTGGGAGCAAAGTGATCTTCCTGCTGGCTGTTCCTGTGGACTCATTCTCAGAGAAGGACAGGAAGGCTGTGGAAACACATGTCAGAGTGCTGGGGGACGGCGTGTGGGGGAGCTGTGTGGTGCTGTTCACCTATGGAGACGCACTGAAGGGAAGGACAATTGAGCATTACATAAAAAAGAAGGAAGAGTCTCTGCAGTGGTTGCTGGACATGTGTGACCAACGGCATTATGTTTGTGATACAAACATGAGCGACCCCACGCAAGTGGAACAGCTTCTTGAGATGGTATACAAATACAACTTTAAAACCTGACTTTTACCTTAAATTAAAACTCTATCTTATCTGAGTCCACGAAGACTCTTGTACTGACACAGTTCTTTTTAACCGTTTCCAAGTCACGTTGGTTTCTGAGGGGTTCCTCTACTGTCTTTAAAAGTTTGATAAATGTGCAGGAAACATTGATATCTGGAGAAAAGATTTAAATTTTTTACAGGTTTGTTCCGATTATATGCTTGGCTGATTAGCAGGATAGTAGTGTGTATGTCTGATGAAATTAAAATAATCCAGATGCATTGGAAGGCCTTTTCTTTTCTAGTGCTAAGAATAAAGCCAAAACTTACATGTGAATGCCAGACAGTCTTATTCAATAAATTGTGATATGATGTGTCTTTAATATAGACACAAATAATAAAGACGCAAAACCTTTTTTGAATCTGGTTGGGGCAGTTGGTGAATAGAGTGACCATTGATGTTACTGGATTATATAAAATGTGGCTTAAAGTTGAGATGCTGATGTTTGGATATGTAAAATATATATTCTCTGTGCTAATAAATCTATAGTTTGGTTTCTGTCAGTTATAGAAACGAGAGAACAAAGCGAATTTCTCTTTATTGTGGCCCATAATTTAATTTTACTTAATAGGAGCCATAATTTAAAATTGAACAAACTTTGGCTCTTTATGCTTTATGAAATATTTCATCCTACTTTCTTTATATATATATATATATATTTTTTTTTTAATTAAAGCTTTTTACAGACCTGTGAAATGTGATCCCTTTGGACCTTGTTATATTGCTATCGTAGTGTTGACAATATCAACACTTTGCGTCCCCTTCTCAGATGTTTTGCTTGATTGTGTCACTTCCCCAACCACCGATATTCCTGACTCAATGTAAAGCAACAGCACATGTGGCTCACAGCAAGTCACATGATGTCCAATCCACCAGGTCACTGAGCAGACTTGCCATTTACGTTTTACAAAGGAATTTTAAAATGCATTACCTGTCAGGCATACGTTGTATTCAACGTATGCTTTGAATACAACTATGCCGAATACATCTATGCCGAGTTACATAGATAAAGAAAAAAAGGTGCAGGAAATATTGGTGGGGAATGTCCCCTTCATGCCAGAGTTGGTGGGGACATGTCCACACCAGTCCTTCAGGAAGTTACGCCTATGGATTATCTTAAATAAATTTAGTTTTAGCATGACCCTGAAATCTTAAGTTTTTGATAATTTTGTTCTTTTTGGAAATAATTTTTAAGGACCCAGCATTGACTTTCAGTCATGCTGTAGATTGGATGCCTTGATTCTTTTCTTTTTTTGGCAGAAAATCAATGGAGATGCTTTTGTTTTGGATTGTTGTTGCAGGATCTATAATTAATACATTTTCAGATTCAGTATTTTAATATAAAAACCTGCTTTTCTTGCTAATTTATTGACTAAATAAACATTTGACCTCAAAACAAAGATTGTGCTTAGTCTGTTATAAAAATTATTCGTCCATCAGATTGGTGCTTTCAAGTGTTTCAGGAACCCCTGATCATTCATGTATCTTCTTTTAATACATGTTACTTTAGAAATATGACTGTAGATGCTAACGTGAATATAAGTGTTCTGGCTGGACCAAAATATTTTTAACATCTATGTAATTAATTGAAATGACCTCCCAGCCCTAGTTAAGATAAACTGGAAGGTGGGATTTCTTTTTACAGTGACTTTCTATGTAAATCTCCTTCTTTTTTTTTTAAGATGGACTCCATCATATCACATGCTTCAGATACAGTAGTGGGCTGGCTTCTTCACTTATTTCTCAGAAAAACCAATGTACCTACAGCTTTACATGAAGAACAGACCAAGTTCTTTAGCTATGCTCCACCTGTCCTCTAGTGGCCACTGTTACTAGATGTAATTGCTGCACCTGTTTCAGTCAGCAGAAGGAATTCCTCCTTTAACCCCCCAAAAAAACAAGGACACATTGTAAAACCACTGTGTTGTCGACTTTTATTTATATATATATATATATATGTATTTATATACTACTGCCACTGTTAAAAAGTGTGACTCATCACATCATCACTTGTAAGCATAAATAAGAACTTTTTTTTCTCTCTTGAAACCTGGTAAATAAACCAACTGAAAACAGTTATGGGTCATTTTCAGCACCATTGAATAGTACATTCTCTATATTGCATCAAGATATAAAAATATACAGATCTAGTGTTTCGTCTTCTTGAAAACATTCTTTCTGTGTTGTTCAATGGTATGAAACAAGAGAGGAAGAAAAGAGCCAATCCCTGTTGATGAGGATTGTTACCATTATTGTTTCCATGACCCCATCCTTACAAGACCGTCCATCCGTCCATTCATTCACAGCACTTTGTAAAGCATCAGTAGCAGCCACACGTGGGAGAAACAAAAGAAATAAAATACAAGTGAAACATTTAACGCTCACAGAGCCTCCGGCCCTCCCGACCGCTGTTAGCGACAAAGTGAAGAAGATGCTGATAGTCATGGGAGTGCTGCAGTGCAGTGGGAGGGAAAAAGGGGGCGCTGTGGGAGAACCAAGCAGCTGTAACCCTAACCATCTCTGTTCCAGTCGCTCTAAGAAAAGTTTATCCACATTTCAAAGTGGGGATAATGCTCATGGTGCTGTGCTAATACCCCCCATGCCCTGAATGAAAAACAAACGTACTCAAAGGAAAAACAATGCAAGAAGTCAGGTTTAATCATCTGAGGCAAACGAGAAGATTAAGAAGAATTGAAGGCGCAGTCAGGATGAGAGTTTGGTTTGCAGTGCATAGAGAGGGACTTCTGACATGGGTTCACCTGGTTGGTTGGTGCATTGGGGTTATTGCCCTGTTTTTTGTTTTTTTTTGCTGCACACACACATACACACACAGTAAACACACGTCTGCAGTCAAGATGAGCATGACACAGCAGTGAGAACAGACACAGAGAACAGAGCTGGTGGATCGGGTTCCTGTGGAGTCCATGGTGTTCTCTCCAGCTGCAGCTTCTCGGCTGCAAGGTGGGGAGTCATCATATGTGTTTGTGAGGAACTAATGTCCAAATATAAATGTCCGTCCATCTGTGCGACAGCCAAAGCGGAGCCGTGTCCTTCGGGAGTCCTTACATCCGTGAGGACGTAGCCAGCTCGTAGAACAAGACATAGGCGTCGCTGCTGCGCACTTGGCTGGACGACATTGGAGTTACTCTGAAAAGAAAGAGCGAGAGGTCAATGAGGTGTGAACTAACTGGTCTAGACACTGTGCATGCTGGGAGAGATCTTTGCCGTTGTTACTACAGGGGAAACACTGGGATTGTTTAGAGATGATAATAACAACCTTCCGCGCCACACAGTAAAAGCTCCCAGACTTATCATGAGATCAGACCTCCGTTTCCTGGATATAAACTCAAGCTGACGTTATCAGCAGGTCATTATCACGTCTGCTGATATTGTCCCTACTCAAATGCCTAAGCTGAGGTAATTATAGATATAGACAAAACGTGGGATATTTGTTTTCCAACCTAATCCTACTTTAAACTATTCACTGACTTCTCTGCCAAGTTCCCTGGTCTTCATGATGCTGTTAATTCACTATTAGTATCTAGTGTATTTCACAAATAGCTGGACTGGCTCTCAAACTGTGCTTTCACTCCTGTATGTAGGAGTGTTAAACTACAACCTGACAAATCTCTTCCTGCGTTGGTGTTCAAACCCACCTGGAGTCGTTAAAGGTGTACCATTCTCCCGAGCTGGGATTGCGACAATAGGCTGTGTAGTGACCTCCCATGGTTGTGCCTGAGTGGTTGGACACTGCATACAGGTTATATACTGCATTTGCTGCACAGGGGAAGAACACAAAATAAAAGTTAGCTAAAAGGTTACTGACCACTACAAACTAACATGGTATCATGTTTAATATTATGAAGAATGGAATGAAAGGGGAAAGAGCTTACTGCTGTTTTCAGAGGCAAACTCTCGAAGGTCGAGGTCCTTCATGGGGAAGTTAACAAAAGTGGACAGTTTGCTGGTTCGTCGTGCCTCAGAGAAGCGTTTCAGGTCTGCAGTGGAGGAAGAGTCAAGGAGCAGTTCTTTTTGAATACCTGCTCCCACTGTCAGAAGACTTAAATACAACACACTTTCTCTGTATGATTAAACAAACTACTGGGTTTTTAGGCTTCCCCCACAAAATGCACATGGCAGAAGAAAAGGATACGCAGCACTAGAATCTTGGGGAACTTCTGTATTGTGAACTTCTTTGTGCACCTCCTCCTGGCTTTACATCTGTAGCATGTCTGCAGAGAGCAAACAGAGGAAGTTGAGTCACTAGCTGCAAACAGCTGGAACAAGCAGCCACACGAGTGTTGGATCTAAAGGTGAAGCGGAAACATAAACTAAGCTCTAAGTAAGTAATTACACTTTATATATATAGCCACTCTCACAAAGTGTTTTACAAAATACAAGACAGAAGAACACAGAAGACAAAACAGAGGGAGGGATAATACAGCATAAATGTGACATAAAATAAAATTAATAAAAAGCCAATCTGAATAAATGTATCTTCAGTTGCTTTTTAAAAGTATTAAGAGAATCAAAGTTAGAGCATTCCACAGTGTGGGCCCACAGCCCTAAAGGCTTCATCCCCTCTGGTCTTAAAATGAGTGTGTGGGAACATTAAAAACCTTTGGCTGGAATTTATGAGGCTTCTAGTCCATCAGTTTTGCTCCATAAAAAAGGAAAATGAGCCTTTAAAAGGTGCAGCATTCACCAAACAGAGCTAAAACAGGGTAAAAACTTTGAATGTGTGCAGCTAATGCATCTGCTAATATCAAAAATATTACAAGGTAAAAATACAGCAGGAGAAATTGTTTGGACAAGCTTTGGTGAGGAGGTTGGTTCCTAATGAAGGACATCATATGAACTACTTGGTGTCCATCAATGCAGCATTTTAAACTCATATCTGAATGCCACTGAAAACATTTTTATACTACTTTTGATAGATATTCACTTTAAGAAAAGGCTAACTATTATGGTAAAATTATTCAGCTGCTGCATAGAAAATACCTCAGGAATGGTACAACAGCACCCCCCGCTGGTCTTTGTTCACCAGTAAAATTTGCTTATATTATTTGCTATTGTTTTTTTTTATTTGATCTAAAACACAAAATGTGCAAATTCTGTATTTTGTGTTTTCTGTGCACATCACCCTGTGTTGATGCATCATAGTTACTACTTGTGACTTTGTCCTGCATAAGACTTTCAGAACTTTCTTCCACTTGATCACTGAGTTTCCAACATGAAATTAGTTAAACTCTAATTCAGGCTTGATATGAGTTTTCTTCAACAGTGAGTAATGGTAACCATGAATACCGATTAACCAGTCCATCTTCCAGGCACAGGTGTCTTTATAAGAGAATTGTTGAGACATACACACTGCACTCAGGTGATCTCCCTTCCACTCAATGTGAGACTACTAGAACCAACTGGCTGGACCTGGTTGAATTACTTCACAAATTATATTACTGCA
>CAEGAG010275373.1:0-21731 GCA_903067065.1 Brachyrhaphis terrabensis
CATTTTATTCTTCATGTACAATAAGCAGTTTGATAAAACCTCCACTATGTTTCAACATAGGCATTTTCCCTATCAGTTTCTATGTGTCTGTCCATAAGCAAATACCATAAAAAGACTGTGATTCATTTAATATTTGCTAAGCAAAAAGCCATCCTTCCTGGATGGGCTTTAAGAAACCTGGTGTCTGTTGGGTTAAAACTGGAGGATTGTAAGAAAATTTGGTTGAAAGGGGTACACTACCACCTGAAATCCCAAAACTCATGTTAAAAAGCTGAATTTAATATTCAAAAGCATGAACACAGTGTGAGGCAACAGGTGAGGTTAAGGCAGAGGTATATTCAAAAGTTTCAATCCAGTTTTAATGTCTCAGGGAAATCTGTGATCTTATTCAGCAGCAGACAGGATGAGCTAAAGAAGAAAATAGGGGAATTAGAGAAACACTGGATCATTTACCAGATTTAACTTGTTCATTGAATAATTTTTGTCTGTTGCAGAGCTGCTGGCAAGTTTGTAGTGATGAGAGAAAGACTTTTGGTTTTTTTTTGTTTGGTGTTGTTGCTAAGCAGCAGACATATAGGAGAGAGTTGACCAGTGACAGGTTCCTGTGGAGACAGATGAGTTTGCCTCGGAGTATGAAAGTTGTGGTCTGAACCTGGAGGTGATCAGGAGATTAGGGAGACTCAAGGTGAGTCTGAGATTATTCACAGAGAACTGCATCAAAACTGATCAGTAGAAAGTTGAATGGAAGGAAAAAGTGTGACCAAAGAAGATGGACAAGCAGCAAGCATAACAGCAGTCTTAATATTCAGATCTTATAAAGGGTTTATGAGTAATAAACCCCATTCAACAGGATATAATGACTGACAGGTTACTTTACATTTGTATGGAAATGCACAAATTCACGTTCATTCAGAAAATTCAACTGGAAATGCTTGATCTGATATTTTGTTATGAAAATCACTGGCACAAACTCTTGGACTGCCCAATAATAAAACAGTTTTGAATGGATATGCAAAGAAAGAAAAATAAAAATGGAATCTATAGTTAATGTTACATTACCTTTTTAATTTACTATTTTAATAATGAGCAAAGCTAAAATGCAAACAGACAACTTCTGTATAAAATTGTTCCTCACTAGACCAGCTTGTCTTGAAAAATACTAAATATTGACTTTCTCCATTCGGTTGCAGACGTACATATTTTTAATACTATGGCCAAATTGATATTTTATGTTTATGCTAACCAAATTTAATGTGCAGAAGCCCTAAATTAGTTATGTCAAGATATGCAAGGGTAAAAATAAAGGCATTATGGGTTTTAAGCAATTTTCTTCGTTATAGTTTTGAGGGCTAAATCTCTTCATGTAACAATGCATCCGTTGTTCAGCACACTCACAAAAAAATAAAAAATAATAAATACCCAGCAGTTATGAGAATTTTTGAAGGATTTTGAATTGAGTCACCAGATCTCCAGTTGTGGGAAAACTGTTGCATTCATTGTGTTTAACAATTTCAGTAAATAGTGAACAAACAAATATTATTGATGAATATTAAGATTAGCTTGTATAGCATCTAGAAAAAGCAAACATTTTCCAAGCTTGATTTCCACTTCTTATTTCATTTTACATCAGTTCCAGAACACATGAGGTGCACATTACGTTTAAAAACAAAAAAAGAAAAAAGAAAAGAAGAAGAAGCGCTCCCTTTGTGGGATCGACATCCACAGCCCTACACGTGCGCACACAAACGTTAGAGCCCACTCACTGACACATGAAAGCAGACACAGAGACGAGTAGATCTCCGTGGGCCTCGGAGAGCTCTAATGGCCTTGCAGAGTGCAGTCAGAGAGAGTCAGGGTGAAGAGCAGGGCAAGGTGAAGGCGAGCAGATCCACTTCCTGGGACCAAAAAGCAACAAAAACACACACACACATACACACAAGAACATCGGTGTGCTAGGAGCTCAGACACAGGTATGGCAAAAATAAACAGGGAAGAGAGAAGGTGCACAGCTACCAAAACATGCCACAACAGCCAGGACTCGGCGCATCGCTTACTCTCCTGCACAAACACATGAAACGCACACTGCATTGCTACAGTAAAGCAGCAGCCCTGTCCTGATGAAGCTGCTGTTTCTAAAAGGAGCAGAACATGAATTATGCAGGTTCGTCTTCACATAAGGGGGTTTTTCTCCTTCTTTGCCGCATTCCTCTCAGCCAGCTGTTTTCCGTTTCTTCTCTGACTTCCCTCCACTCGTTCACTCTTTTAAACTGTTTCAAACTCCTCTATTTCTTTCGCTTTTACTCATGCCTTCCAAACAATTTGCAACCCCCCCCCTCCATTTGCCTGCGCGCTGCCCCCAAGGCTCCCCGCGCTTCTCCTTCTCTGCTCTCGGCTGCACTCGCTAACCCTTTTCCATCTCTTTATCTTTGTCTTGATGTTGCATACACACACACGCCAACACACACCTCTTCTTCTCTTCACTACCTCCATCATTTTTTGCTGTGTTTCTGCTCACTTATCCCAGTGGATGGAGTGCTAAACAGAGGAAGAAAAGGAAGCCAGTGCTGCTCCAGTGGTATTGGATTCTCATAAGTGAGTGAAATCAGAGAAGCGGAAGTCTTATGCTTTGTCTCCTGCCCCCTCTGCTTGAGTTTCCCTTTTAAAGAGGCCTTTAGTGAAGTCAGCCATTGAGGGTGATCCACTGCCATATTTTTGCTGTGTTTGTTTGTGAAGAAGAGCGCAGACAGTACGCTGTAAAAATGGTTAAAGACGTGACATCCTGCGATTTTGGTTGTACAGCATGGAGCATATCCGCTTTGCTCTACCAAATTTAATTCTGTATAAATGTAATGTTCCTGTAATTTATGACAAACTTGAAAACAAACTGTCCCAAACTGCAGTGACCTTGAGAAACTAACTAGGAAACTTGAATTGAACTAAGACATTTTAACCATTCCATACATAAGGAATGAGGAATGCACTCACAGTCTCTTACAATTGAATCTACACACGTTATACATTGTGTATAACATACTGATTACCACATATGTTGTGTCGGGATTTGTGCAACCAACGCCAAGTAGATCATAACTATGAGGTGAAAAGTACATTTAAGAATCAAACAACTTCAATCAGCAAAACACAAAAGTCAATTGATTCATTAAAATATCTCAACAATAAAAACAGTTTGGCAAAGTTTGCAAAGAAGCAGCAACAAGACCCATGCAGAGATTTACGACTCAAGTGAGAGAATCTTTTGATGGGACAATTCTAAGTTGTGCAGTTTACAAATATGACTTTTATGGAAGAGTGACAAGAAGAAACCCACTGTCAGGTATCCTATTGATTTATCATGTTAGTAATCCACATTATTCCACTTTCCAGAGTTTTTGGTTGCTTCTACTCATTTCATTAGATAGAACACTAAGGTTTACTATGAATTAAAGTCAAGTATTTCCACAGTTCATGAACATTAGATGTGGAATTTGCAAAAATCCAGAAACAGTAAGCAAGGAAATATAAGAACAAGGCAAAAACATCATACGTAGGAAAAGTGAGATAGGTTGCAGGAGAAAAAAAAAAAAGGATGAACAAAAGGAAAGTGTAATGGTGAGAAGGAAGGGAGGTAGTACACAACTGATTTAGAAACAATGGATGCAAAGTCAGGCAAGAACAAGAAGAAGGAAGTAAGAACACAAGAAAGGAAGATATAAAAGTAAAAGGAAGATATTGTGGCAGGAAGGCAGGAGGGTTGGAAACAATTAAAAACAACAAAACCTGTCTGATTTAGAAGAAACCAGTTATGCATGAAGGCAATCGTTTTTTGAATATTGAACGCATCTAAACTTTAGTTGCCCAAACAATGCATACCACCAAACTTTTATTTATTCATTTTTTTTCTTCTTTTGTCATGTCCTTGCACGCTGGTGCAACTCAGGCAGTAAAAACAATTCACCTCCACTGCGAGGGCCAGAGGTAGAAGTTTCAGGAAGATAAAAGCAGCTGCCAGCTTACAGAAACACAACAAGGTCACCCTCCCTTCCCAGCGCCGTGGTGGAAAGTCACCAGTGGGTCTCTCACCAGGGCCATTTTCATCTCACTCTTAAAGCAGCTGCTGTGTCCTTGTGGGATCGATCTGCTGTGCCACTGTCGGGTCGGTTCTGCTGTGTCCCTGTCAGCAATGAATCCAGGCGTTCCTAACCGGAACGTGTCACATGGCACCAGATCTCTCTTCAGGGTCCGGCTCCCACTAACTCCAGAGAACATGTGGTCTGACTTGTGGCCAATTCAGAACATGCAAAATCACCATGAGTTCTTTGGTTTGACAGTTTGGACAAAAAAAATGCTGTGTTTGTGACCTTGTTTCAACTTGTGAGAGTGACAGAAGGCCTTCTGATTGGAGGAACTTAATGAGTTGATACTTTAAACTGACTTGAGCATCTTATGTTAGAAGTTACCATGGCTAGGATTGTTTGCCAGGTCTTGGGTTCCTACCTGCCTGGCACTGGGGTGGATGATGCCATCGTCTTCCTCCTGCACTTGTAGAAGCCTGGAAGCACTGTGTGTTTTCTCATGGCAAGTCACATTATGTCCATTTACATCTTATCCATCCACTGACTTGTTATCTAAACACGCTTAACCTTGCAAGGTCATGTCAGGGGCTAGTGCCTATCTCTGGCGGTCATCGGGTGAGGGCCAGTGTCCACCCTGGACTGGTCTTCAGTCAATTGCAGATGATTAATCATATCTCCAAGAAAACATTAAACATTTGTGCTTCCTCTTCCGTTAAAGATACAAAGGTGTTGAAACAATGAGTCACAAAAGCGATTTAACAGAGCTTGTCAAGATTGTCTGACTGTTGGAGGCTTTAAATGAAAGACTGAAGGTGACGGCAATGATCTCTGAAGTGGTAACCTCATAGCATCTCTGTTGCCTCCACTGGGATTAAGACACTCTGCATTGGGCTCTGTTCCATTATGCTCCACTGTTGCTCCGTTGCCCTGACAGTGCTCAGCAACATACCGTCTCTAATTCATCCACCAGAGTTAAGAGTGCTACACACAAGTTAGAGACACAGTATTGGTGTACAGAACCTTGTATTCAATCCCCTCCACATTTGACCTTGTCCCACTTCTTTACCTCCCTCTACTCTTTCCCCTCTGCCTCACCCACAATGCATCCTCCCATAGCTACCTCAAGACCTGTTGCATAATGGACAGTAATTTTTTTTAGCTCTCATTCGAACATCTTTTTGTGTTTAATCGTGAGAGATTGAAGGGATTAAGCTGGAGATTACATATGGCAGGATTACACTGACGATAGCAGGAGGCTCGTGGGACGAATTGAGGGGGGAAGAGATGTTGCGTGAGAGGTGGATGAGGGAGGGAAGCGTTTGACTTTCTGGGTGTATGAGGCTAGAGAATTTAAGTGAGTGGAATCCAGACCCAGTGTAGCTGTGAAGATTGAAATTGTTGAAGGCGAGACTGCAGTAAAACAATTTACATAAGAGAAAAATTACAATTAGAAGAAATAGCAGAAACTTTAATATATGAAAGAGAGGGATCTAAACAGCATAATCCAAGTCTCTCTATTGCCACTCTGGTTTTACAGTAAAGATCATTGCCCTGTCGGATGTTGACGCATTTGTCCCATTCTCAAGGCTTTTTGCAATCTGTCAGGTTTTCTTTCATTATTACACTACACTTAGCTCCATCCTATCCCCATGCTGTGATCCTACTACCACCTCTATGCTTACTGGTGTATTCAGAGTGAGGTGTTGCATGGTTAAGTGCATGACTACTGGTTGTCCTCTGAACAGAAATATAGCTCCATATTCCAATGCAAATTTGATTATTGTCAATAGAATTTGGGCCAAATTCTGACTTTGTCTGATTCCAAGTCATAATAAAAGTATTTTTTTTCCAATCTATCAATAAATGCCATTTACTTGCTGTACATTAGGAAAATAATACATATTTGGGCACTCACTTTTATCGTAAATAGGGGGACTATCTATTTTTAAAACTCAAAAGGTAAAAGGTCAAAACATCACTGAAGAAAATATAAATAGAAACAATGCCTGAACATTCTTTACAAAGTTTACTACATCATATTCCGCTTTGCCACAAAAGTCTGCTTTGCTTCAGAAGCGACATAAGATTAAATGATCTCTTCAAAAATTTTGCTAATTTTGGACAGATCATTTGCACATGGGGGAAAAAAAATTATTCACTGTGTCATGATCTAATATAAGCAATAACACATGCAGAGACAATTACATGCACACAGACGCACACTCTTCCACCCCTACAATATGGTGTGTTGCAGATGCACTTCCCGTATCGGGGGATTTATTCATTGTATTATGTGTTAGCTCTGCATATACATGTTTCATTCATTTTAAACTTTGTTTAACAGGAAGTCAGGCCAGATTTCTCTGAGGCTCATTATTATGTGTCGGAACAGAGCAAGGGAGAACATGAGAGGACATGGGCAAATGGATAGACACTACAGCAAACCTTGAGCCTCCGGCATTACTCACATCTGCCGTGTCATGCTACAGTTATCGTAATACAATGAATAAGAGTCCATTCATAAATGAGATGCTGCAAAGAGCTGTTGTGCATCATGCACTGAAAAGCATGCATGGCACTCAGAAGTCAAATTGACAGCCGTCAGGTTGGAGTGACAGAAAATGATTTTGCCTCCGCCGCCCCTCCTTCACCCTCTGCTGTTTACTGTGAAGGCTCTGTTTTGCATTGGCTACAATACTTTGATGTCACCCATCGATTGTCAGCAGTTAGAAAGACGTGCACTATGCCCTGATTTGCATACAATTAGGACTGACCTGCCGCCCCTGGGACTGGACTAAGTGAGGGATGGATGGAGGTCTTTTGAGGGAGTGAGAGAGGGAGAGAAAGCCGCAGCCTGACACAGTGGCTTCTGTTTCTGCTGACATTTGCAGGACAGTGGTGGGGTCTCAAAGGACACTGTGGGCCTCGGTGTGCCAAACCTGTATTGACATCTGGGAGAGGTGTCTCGACCGTGCTGACGGACGCCACAGTGAGGGCTTAATGACTGGCCCAGTCAGGGAAAAGTATATATAAATATGTACTTGCTTAAATTACCATGAGAAACTTTTAAACAATACTTTTTCCTCCGTTTGTAGAGCTTACTAAGACACTTTTGGATCAGTACGGGACTTCAACTAAAATTTCTTGCGTATTCAATTGTCTGCAGTTGAAACCAGATATTTGCATACGCTGTATATGAAAATAGATATTAATTTCTCGCTGTCAGACATTGAATCAGACTCAACCTTTTCTGTTTTAGGTCAGTTAGGATTACCAAAATCTTAAATTCATTTAGATGCCAAAATAATGCCAGAGAGAATTTACAGAATGCTTTTAGTGCTTTCTTTAAAGCCAAAACTTCTTACAGTAACATAACATTTTTAAAATATATATATCTCAATGGCTTTTTTTGGCTTTGAAAACCAAGAGAAGCTTTTTAACTTAAAAATACACATACACATGGACGTATTTTAAGGTGCGCCTCAAACACATTGTTTCTGTGTGTGACATAATAAAAAAAAACCAAAAGAAATCCGCAGGGTTCTGATGATTTTGGGGTATAATTTCCAGATAACTGAATGTAATTCACCAGTATTAAACAACTTAACACAAGTACAAACACTAAGACGATGTCTTTGTCCCAAAAGGTAATGTGTTTTAGTGCAACAACTGTATTAACCCTAGAGAAAAGGGAAATCCTTGTTAAAATGCTGGATGAAACTGCATTTTATCTACAGTGAAGAGAGTCATGTGCTGGCCACTAGAGAGGAAGAAGCCATTACTCTAAATGCAACATAAAAAGCCAGATTACAGGTGGAAAATGAAATTGATTGAAACTAAAATTGAAAAAATGAAATCATTGATGAACATGTGGGAAAAAAGTACCTCTAGCCCACTTTTAGGTGTGGTAGAGGATAAGTGATGCTGCTGGCCTGTTTCTTCTTTAAAGACTATGGGGATCTTGTTAGAGTGCATGGATTAATGAACTATTTAAATACTTTGACATTTCAAGCAAATTTGTGGCAGACTAAACCACAAAACCAAAAATGAGTTGTCACTGGGTCCATTAGCAGGATAATGATGCAAAACATTTGGCTAAGTGAACACAGAAGTAGCTGTCCAGACACAAAATCAGCTTTGTTTCATAGTCATTATGGAGGAAGGAGGAGAGAAGAGAAGTTTGTTTAGCTCCATCGTTAGATTCACAGCATTTTACCATCGAAAAACCGGCAACAGTGATTCTACAATGACATATCTTCACAGTATTTATATTTACTTAAAACTCTCTAACTGCAGTGTTACTTAGACTGATTTGGTCCTGCTAATAAAAACTTTGCTAAGTAGCTAAAAAACTAATTCTTGATTAATATCCTCCAATTAGCTCCATGGTAAAAACCCAAAAAAAAAAAAAAACTTTTTTTTTAAACTTGCAGGAATGTGAAGTGAATCAGCTGATGTTAATTAACTTTTTACATGAATTTATGAGCAGAGTCTCTTGAAATGTAAAAATATTCCTCCAAAGAGCAGAAGTGCTCTAGAATAAAGAATAAAGACCTCACAAGACTCCAATTTACGCGAGATGCATGTGTTGTAAATGTGACCTTTCTTTCATCAAGACGTTATCTCCGTCATCTCACCCCAGTCTTCCTCTTCTTCTCTCCTTACAGAGCTGCAGGGTCGATCAACCTCTGTACATTGCAGCACTGCAGCCTCAATCGGAGGTGTGTGTGTCCATTCTATTGAACCCCGATGTCCCATGGCGTCTCTTCTGATTCATTGACGCACTATTGACATAAACAGCACAGCCAGTGGTGACAAATTAAAATGTCAGCAGTGGCAAAGGTGAGCCTCTCCTGTCCCCTCGGCGTCCTCAGGCTGGGGTGACTGACCACCGGCAGAACGATTGGTGATAAAACGCTGACACCAGACTCATGCGCATACACACACACATCAACAAGGACGTCAGTGACAAGGCACGGCGCCCGCTGGAAGGAACTAAGAGAATGAGAGGAGGAATCACTGTGATGAAATGGCTTTCTGGTTAGTGATTTTGGTTACAACGGAGTATCCACTAAAAGCAGCTCCTAGTTCACTTATTACACCATTTATCACTAATGAGCTACTTAGCCATTACTTTGTGACTCAATAAAACAAAAGTAATGCGGTGATTATGCAAAAGTGAGCATTTTCCCAGGATTAGACAAATTATCCTTCTTGTGAGACATTAAGCATGAGTAGGCCTGATGCACATTGATTTTCTGCAGAGTGTTTGGAGGAGTGAGATGAAATCAGGGCACTGTGACGGAGGACATGAGTGCTAGGCATGCTGTCAACATTTAAATATCAGGTCTGTTGGTTCACTCTCACCCATCTACCCACACACAGAACACACACGGTGAGAGTATAGAATAATCTGAGCGAAAAATCACTGATGAAGCCTCGCAAAAACTTAAGCCTCCATGTCCAATCTGGCTGCCTTTTGACTATTTTGACGCTTGTCCGCAAGTAATCGTGGCTGCTTCTGAGTGTGCATGTGAGCTTGTTAATCTGTCAATGTCGTTCTACCAAAGTTCCAGCTGTTCTTTGGGTTTTAATGGTGCCGCACTGTTGATGCACTCACTTCTGACAGCCAAATGTCCAGAAAAGCCAGGACAGCCACAGCAGTCCAGTCCTCAAGAGAATCCCCATCAACCAACAGGGGCCAAGGACTCCCACTGATTGACAGCTCTGTTTTAGTCTGCATTAAGTCATTGTGTTTACATGACACGCATTCTAACTTTCAGGGAATAATGAGAGCCTTAACTGTGTTGGTGTCTAGTTTCCCCAAGTCTGAAGACTTGTTCTGCTATATTTAATGGACGGGGGGTAGTGGAGGGGAAAACTGTCCGTATCAGATTTGGTTTATTCATGTTCTCTGCTGCAATATTAAGCCTTATATCGAGCCATCCTTGACTGACCTGAGTGTACTGGTGCCTCGGCAAAGTGATCAAATAAACACCTCGCCCCTGCAGCCATGATTCCACCTGATCAGCTTGTGATGTAATCTAATTTATGCATGGACGTGTGTATTACACAACATCCATTTGCATAGCATCTGTGAGCACAGTCCTGTGCATCAAGGAAAAAAATTATTTAATATGCATCTATGTCATCTAACCTGCAACTCGTGAAATAAACCTGATAGAGAAGATTGGTTTACAGAAAGTGTTTTGCCATTAGAGGTATCCCTTCGAAAATAAAACACAGGCTGCTGCTTCCCTTCCTCTCCCACCCTCCATAAGACAAACACATCAATTGTTCTGTCCTCTGTTGAAAGTCAGCTGTTGCTGAAAGTTTGGCATCATTCAAAAAAAAAACAATAAAACAAATTTGCCTAGTAATAAAAGGAAATTAGGCATTATTTCATAGAAATGTTTCCATGTAAGCTATGCTGCTTTAACTTTGCTTGTATTTGTGACTGTATGGATATTTAAAGGTCAGACTTTAACAGTATTCAGGATTACTTGACTTAATAGGTCAATTAGTGAGGGTAAATTGAACAATATTTGCATTCTGACATATTTGGCAGAAATATTCAAAATTTGAAATATTCAACTATTTTTATTTTTAAAGTTGTATTTCAAAGCATGTACATAATTGAATAGTTTGCGTGCTTTGCTTTTTGTTGCTCTGTCTAAAGCAGATAAAGAATTTGTCTTGCTAAGTCTAAATATTCGGATATTTACATAAACTGTATAAAAAAAAGACAATCTTTGCTTTTTACTGTGATATAAGATCAAAACAAACCGATTTTTGGTGTTTCTATTTGAAACACCTTCATGATTGCCTTAATGATTTTTCAAATAATGATCTTCAGTTCTGTCAAGAGGAATAGGCCAACATTTCAGTAAAATATTGTTAGAAACTTGTGAAAGGATACTAAAAACATTTGACCGAAGTAATAAAAAAATTATACTCTTGGGACTTGGGGTTCTTTTTATTTCGACATAAATGTTCTTGAAATAGGTTTTGATTCAAAGTGACTGATAGCTACAGTCTTTTTTAGGCACATGACAAACTTAATTATCCAGTGATGTCATCGTTTAAATAGAGTCTCTTCAATATGCATTTACCCTTCAGTTAATACAACAGATGGGACATAGAGAAGTATTTTGTAGGTATGTTGCTGTGTGATTCGATAGTATCTAAAACTTTGATAATACTGCTCACGATTGCCTAAAAAACCACTGACCAACATGACATGTCAAGCTTAACTGTACTTTTCTACAAGTGCAAAAGCAACTCTCCATTGCAAACTTTAGAAGTTGATCAATTAGACAGTAAATGAAAAACTAATTTTATTTTCTAATGTTCTGATGGCTACAAAACAACATCATATCTACAAACTCCTCAGACATTAAGTGTTTGTATCACAGTTCCTATAGGTCATGTATACAATTGGACAAAAATTGTAAAAAGACTTACCTTGATCACCTCACTAAGAAACTTTAAACATCATTTTTAAAAAGTTGGTGCAGTGAAACTGCTCTTGATTATATTTACATGTGCCTTAGAGAATATTGTGCTTTGTGAGTTTCTAGCCTTTGCATCTATGTCTGATATTCATGTTTAAAATATATACTGTTGACTAGGATAATTGAAGTGTGGGCGAAAGGCAGGATGTACTCTGTTAACGTAAACAGGACTGGTTATACTTGTTTTTTTTTTCTTTTTGAAAAAATGTCAGAAATTATCTTTGTTCACCTTTGTTTCTAAGTGACTTCTTTGCAACAAAATTGCAGCAATTTGATGTTCTTTCTGTCTCTAATTAAACATCAAAACTGTGCAGAAAGAACAAGCAGCCAATGAGTCATTGTTTTATAAGAGCTCTGTTTTTTTTTCCTCCATCGGATTCCAATGTGTGGTTGCTTTTGGACGCTATCTACACATTTATGCTCAGTGTTTCAAAGATTTTTTTTTGGCTCAAAAATTTCCTGGCTTTGTGTGACTTAAAATAGATTTAAAAAAAAAAAAGCTTGATTTTATCAGAGCATGCACAGTGCCAGCAGAGTGGCCCACGATGGCATTTTATACATATTCCTACTTCAGTTTTAGGCACATTATGGTGTGAATTCTGACTGGTTCAGTTTGAGGGCAATGTTTTAGAAATTCCTCTCACCAAAATCTCCAACAGACTTGTATCTTACTGAGAGACAATCAACAGATGCTCTGCTGATTTTCCACAGAAGTTGTAGCTGCGATAAAGACAACTGTCGTGTGTCTTCCTCTTGCTGTTCTTCGTTCAGTTTGCTTCACTGCCATATTGAGAGAGAGACACTACATAAGTCTATGAGCAGCTTTTCAACATTAGTTTATGCTGTTTTGCCATTGTACTTTCCGATGCAAATTTTTGTTTTTAGAATTTGGCAGGCAACGTGTTATTTTTCCAGTAAATATTTCTGTTGAGGAAAGATTGGTGAATTTTGCATCGTTATCATGCGACTAGCCTCTTCTGGTTTGTGATTCTATTTCTAGTGACAATACCATAAAAAAAGAGAAAGAAAATGAGCTATAGGTTCTGGTTGGTGGTGGTTTTTAATTCAATATAGAATTACAAGAACCTATTAGATGGTCACAATTTACGCATCAACTCATCTCCTTTAAAAACTGAACCTAATTTTTACTCATCTCAAGAAAGTGTATCAAAGTCTGTTTTCTGAATATATGCATCTGTAAACAGAGGGAGTTCTTAGTTTGGATTTACAGAATGATTTTGCATCCACCATGTTTTAAAATGAGAGCTTCATTTTCAGATTGGTGTTTGGTCTTATCTGAAAAGTACTTTTGTTCTGTATCCTACATCACTGCTGCAAACTGCACACAGAGTTGGCGGCTTGAAATCATCCTAGAGTTCAAGTTGCCGAGTTCACAATTAATTATAGTCAACAAATTCTCCCACCTGAGATCTTTGCAGCTCATTCAGAGTTCCCGTAAGTTACTTGGCAGCTTCTCTAAAACAAAATTCTCACCTCGTCCAGCCTGTTAGCTCTGCACGATGTTGAAAGCCTGTGATCTTGTTTTACAAGCTGCATCTCGTCTTCATCCCTGACATATCTGCTCTGTTCACCGGTGACCTACGATACTTTTTCACTCATGTTCTCTCACAAACCTCCTTGTCCTTAACATAACAACTTGATTTGCAGTGAGATTAAATTACACTCAGGTGGAGTGTATTTCCTAATTAGGTGACTTCTGCTGCACTGGACTGAAAACCATGTACTAATTACCGTCCACATAAACCCAAAAAAAACACAATAAAGCTTGTGGTTTTATTGCAAGAAAAATGTGGAGATTTCTAGAGGTAGGAAGAATTTTGCAGGGGTCTCTACGCACACCACAAGATGACGTTTTTATGTCTTTTTACTGCTCATTTTGTCTGTAATAAGGATAAATTTATGAGAACTAAATGTCGAACTGCAGAGAATTAACCCACCCTTGCAAACAATGTTTCTTAAAAACCCTAAGTAAATGCTTTTATAGCATTTACCTAAATACCATTTCCTTCATTTAACAACAAAGCCAGTTCTGGTTGCAGTGACTCATTTCCCTCTGATCACCCTTTACCTTAATTATTTCACATCTATTACCATGTTTCTCTCATGTTTTCCTCCCTGCCTTGTCTTCATTACCGCCCTCTCATAGGTACTTTTTTTTTTTTTGCCCTTTACCTGGATTTTCCAGCTCTCTATAGCTACCTGGTGGGAAAGCTACGGCCTCGAACCGGAGTGGTCACGAGGTTCCAGATGGTCTGACCGGCAGAAGGTTTCTAAAACTGACCCCTCTGCAGCTGATCCTGTCCTACCTCAAACCCCAGGGGCTCTGAGCAGGAACTTGCATCTCAAGCAAGATGAGAGGCAGAGGACAAGAGCAGGACTGGGGGCTGTTGGGTGGTGATGGGGAGGTGGAGGTAGGGGAATTACATAACAGCCGAACCTGTCATTTACTGCAACTCATCCACAAACACTCGGAGGCTGCTTCTTTTGAAAGTGCAAGCGCTCTGGAGTTGTTTGAAGTGCGAGCATGCACACTTTGCTATCGCTCGAGTTGCTGTGTAATATAAAAATAAAAATAAAAAATAAAACAACTGGCTTGAACCATAGAGGGGGGCCGGGGGGATGAAGGAGAAAAAAGCAGACAGATCACATTACAGATAGAAATGTGAGGAAGGATTTCAAGACAACGGAGGAGGGAGAGTGAAACCGGAGACTCAGCGAGGCATAGATGACAGCTTGTGACGCCACATTAGTCATTGTGCAAGAAGACGGAGGTGTCTACACGGCCCTTTTAGCTCTGTCTCCTCTAATGGCGGTGCCTGTTTGAGAAGGTGCGGTGCCTTATATGCAGCCTGCGTGGCGCGGCCCGGACTTGTGCTGTTTAGACAGCGGCTGCAGCAGTTTTGATGGAAGCACACAGGGGAGGGAAGCGAGGGGGAAGAAGCGGGGCAGTGCTAATTGGGACAGAAGATCAGGGTCAGGAAGAAGGAAGGAGAAGTGGAGAGGAGAGGGGAGACGGGGAGTCCTCGAGCCCTTCGGCGGTGCTCTCTGCTTAATGATGCGTCTCTCTCGTAATTAGCAGACGGTAATTAACGGTCGGATCACCTGGGTCTCTGTGGGTCACACACTCTCTCTCCCTTGCCACTCAGCATCCACTCCTCGCGACGAACGAGCGTCAGCTATGTCCCCTCGGCCCGGACCGTCGGACCCCCCACCACCACCACCACCCCTCTCCAATCAGACTATGCTAATAAAAGCATCCTTTTCCATATGGGACTTGCATAAATCTATGACTCTGTCAAAACCAGCTTGTGTTTATTTTTCTGTTGCTGCTAGTACACGTGCATGCGTGTGTGCTAAAGAGAGTTTGTATGGGAGGCAGCCAGTGTTTTGTACACATGGTCCGTTAGCCTGTGTTGGACTGGGCCTCACCTCCAGGCTGGTTTAAATATTAAGACTGAGCAGTGGCCCAACATGCATATTTCAATGCAGGCCTTGTGCAGACGCAAGAAGTGGCACAAGACTGATCATTCTACACAACAAATGCTTTGTTTATATACATACATCCCTTTGTAACTTTTCAGTTTTCGACCCCGTCAGATCTCGAATCCGTTTACCTGAACTCGGTGGGCGTGATTGGCAGAAGCAGGCTCCCGTAAACACACATTTGATCACGCACACAAACGCATGCAAAGAAAAACACACACAGATGGTGGCGCAAGAGACAATATGCTTTCGCTGGCTCTCTCCGCGACCGTTAATAAAACATGTAGTTGCTGAGACATTCTTTCTAGGCGAGCACATCTCCAAACGAAGCAGTCCGCCTAATAATCCAGATATGAATTTTATCAGCATTATGTTCTGTTTCATCATTTGTGTGCCCTGGGAATGGGTCGTGTGGAAGTTCGTACCCCCCCCAGCCCCCTGAAGGGGTGGCAGAAACCCTTGGGTGGTTCGCTTTCTTATTAATTGAATTTTAAAGTGACCTTGCAGTGATATTGATCTGCATTTGATGAAACACACAGTGACACACACCAAGAGAGACACATCAATCCTGCCTTATGCATCCTTCACAAGCTCAAGGTTAGCGTGTAGTACCAAAGTAAGCAGCGAGTCAGAGTGCTTCCTTGTGTGGAATATTTGTCAGAGTTGTGCGATTGCTGAAGTTCAGGAGTTGTGCTGAGCCAGCCAATAACAGGGAAGGAGGGAGGAGGTACGTCCAAAGTGCTCAGCAAAGCCTGATTGACTTTGTTGTGGACAGGATATGGAATTGAAAGAGAAAGGAAGCGGGATTCTCTTTTTATTTTTTCCGGGATTCAAAGTAAGCGCAAAGGAAGAAAGCCAGGCGTGACAAAGGAAAGGAGACTGCTTTGACCTATTTTTCCAAGTTTGAATCCTGCTTGCCCTCAAGTCCTCCACTAGCAGCTCCCTCTACTGGCTCAAAATTGGCAGCACAACTAACAATTAGCACCATTAGGTGCTTTTATTCCTCATTAGTTGCAATAAAAGTTGGTTTTTTTCTTACAAATTACTTGCCTTGAAGCACACTCATCCATCACTTTCCCTGTTAACAGCAGCTGCCAGTGTGAATTATTGCCTTCAACAGTGAAGCAGATGACAGCTGATTGCAGGGAACAGCTCAGAGCTGTACCTACATGACCATTTGGGCTTAGAGATTTTTTTTTTCTTCCCTGATCGTTTCAACCTCAGTGCCAGGATTATGTCGGATCACATGCGAAAGCATACGGGGCAAGTTTGGTGCATATTTCAGCGTCACACCCACGGGTTGCGAGAACGAGGCAGCGACTGTGTGTGTCCATGCGTGGGAGTGTACCCGGCTGTCTGCATGGGAGTGTGAGGGCGAGGAGGGGGGGAAAAAAACGTGGCAGCAGCGATTCTGTTTCTAATTGTGATGTTTTTTCAAATTCGTGCCTTTTGGTTTGCCACCTGTTTTGAGATGTGAGGGTCTAATAATGTCTTGTGTTTATTATTTTCTCATAAAGACAAAATATGTTACACTAATGTACACTAGAACCCAGAACAAGGAGGCAATATATATATGTTTGCATTACTGGGTTTGTTGTGTTGTCTGATGCCATGCTTTGCAAATGCATTCACTCTCTTTTGACATCATCCCAAACTACAAACTTCAATGTACCTTATTGGGGGTTTTATGTAATAAGCCAACACAAAGTAAAGCCATGCAAAGTGGAGGCTTTACTAAAATAGAAACATGACATACATACATAGAAAAATCTTAAAAGTGTGGTGTGTATTTGAATTCAGACAACATTTTCTTGCCATGATCTCGTATTGTTTTTGGCATGAATGATGCTTTCTTTGCTTTGACACGAGGGAGGCTTGTCTCTGCTGGCATTTTAAGACACCTTTCATAACGTTATTTCATGAAGTAAACAATTGTGGAATCATTTATTGAAATTCATGTCTCAGTGGATTTTTTTTTTCTGACACCCTTTATTGCAACAACAGCTGCAGGCCTTTTGGGTCATGTCAAGCTTTAAAGATACTAAATGTTTGCTTCTTTGCTACAAAACTCAAATTGTGTCAGACAATTGTGTTTAACTGGATGGAGGACATCTGTGAACATCTATCTTCAAATCTTGGCAATAATTCTCAACTGGATTTAGTTCTGGATGAATACGCTTCAATCTCAATTACCCCATTGCAGCGTTTGTCGTAACTTCCAGCCCAGTCTCAAAGCTTAGGCTAATACCTGCAGGATTTGCCCTATTCTTTGGTTGATAAGCTCTGGGTTACCTCCTGTTTCTGCTGAAGAAAAGCGTCTCTGCAGCATGATGTGGCCACCAAGGTGCGACACTGGAGATGATGTTGTGTTCAGGAATTTGCGTCACTTTCTAATGGAAGAGTTGTAGTTGTGCCTCGCTATTTTCATTTCCAAAAGATGCAACATGATTTACAACCTGTCCCTGCTTTAAGCTTCCCATCTTTCCCTAACGCTTTAGGGAAACATGTGTGCTGAGTTCCTTTGTCTTCATGATTCTGCTTCTTCACTAATGATCTCTAACAAGTCTCCAAGGCCTACACAGAACTGCTTTATTTACACTGCAAATACTATAAATTGCACACAAGTGGTCAAGTGGATTTTCTAATCAGGTGGCTTTGAAAGGCAATTGGTTTAACTGGATTCTATTTAGGAGTACCAGTATAATTGGACAAAATTTAAATCTAGATGCATTTCAAGAAATAAGTATAAAAGTTCACCACCGGTTTTGAGATTTTAATTTGGAGATAGGGTCACCCCTCCTGACCCCACTAGGGACAAGGGTGTTAGAAAATGGATGGATGGATTAGAAAATAGAAAAATTTGCAAAACAATTTGACATCAATGGGTAATTCTCCTTTCACTTCACAGCTCTGGACTACTTCGAGTTGATCTATCATGGTTGTAATGTGACAGCGCCTAAAATTGTCCCCTGGGTGTGAATGCATTGAGCAGACGCACCAGCAGGTCAGATTCGGAGGCAGCAGTCAACCGCAAGTCTCAACTTTCTGCTTCTTGACATTTGCAGAGACAGAAAATTGTTAGAGAGCCTCCAATAATTTCTGACATTCATCACGGAACTCAGTTCTGCTGATTGTGTGCTTCGCTGCCACATGCAAGGGTTAATAGCCATTGATTGCCGGCCGTTAATCACCGTCGCTCGCGGTTACATGGGGGAGGTTTATTGATTCCCCATTGATCAGCGAGGGCTCCACCACTTCCAGCACTTTACCCGTGAGCTCACTGTCATTTAGCACTTTGCTGGTGCAATATTGTCACTATGATACCCCAGGCATCTGCGTTGCTCAGTCACTCCCTGGTGTCACATGTCTGCTGCATTACAGAAGCACTGTGGGCCAGTCAGCAAAACTCTTATTCGCACAAAAGTGGAGGGAAAAACCAACAAAGTGGAGTTAATGGACCTGAGTTGGGCTGTGGCCTTCAGGGTCACCTCTGCTGGCTTGTCGAGGTAGTACGTAAAGCCTTTGTTTTAATTTTTTTTTTTTTGACTTCTCAAAATTCAGCTCTCTGTCCAAGCAGGGTGTGGTGTGAATTAAGAGTAGAAGTTTACTGTCACCCCCCTCCCTTCCTTGTTCTCTGTTTCCATCTCTTTCTTCTTGGTGTGGCTCGCTCTTGCCTCCATTAAAACTCTGTCCAAAGCAATGAGTTTATAGTCAGGGTGCATGTCTCAGAGGGGTGTGTGTGCGTGTGTATATATCTTGTGCGTTTTATGAGCACAGATTGGATCATGTGTGTGTGTGAGTGTGACTAGTAAGACTTTGAGGTATCCTTTGACAGCTGCGAATTTAATAAGCAAATGTTAAAGGTAGGAGAAGGAGGGGGGGAGGATGCACAGGGCTGCACTTATGAAATATGAATGACTGTATCTGCATCTTCTTCAGCAGGCCTCGAATCGTCTCTGGTTTGCATTTCCCCAGCTTCTCCCAGAAACGGATGCGCAGTCTTTTTAGCAGGGATGTCGTACCCAATATAAATATATCGTCTTGACTTGAATAAATGAGCTGCAGAGAGTTTTAATAAGTTTCATCATGTGTTAGCATAAAGGACCGATTCTCTTTGGTTTGTAACTTTTACATGCATACCGCAAGGTTGCTCCACAAAGATAAAGTCCAAAAAAGTTAAGCTCTTTGCTCAATTTTAGTTTTTCTTTTTTTAAGGCAATATAATTATTTTTTTTTGGCTTCATTTTGATGCGAAGACATATTTTCTGGTGTGTGGTTAATTTGAGAACCATCTGTTATGGAGGGGGGCTTTTTTATCTTATTTTTGTTGACTGTATTTATTTTTTTTTTTTTCATGCATATGTTTAATATTATTCCTTTTTTTTCTTCAACACTCTAGAGATGACTGCAAACAGAAACACAACAATCTTACTTTATCTCCATTTAAAGAAAGCTGCAATAGAAAGGTCACAGCATGCAAATTCACCTTCAGACGTTCATGTGTTATTTTGATCTGTTGAGTTTTATTGCACATAATAACAAAGTTTGCATCTTACAGGACACTTTAATGTTATGAAAATGCAATGCAGATAAAATTTTAAAAAAAAATCAGTGATGCCAGATCAAATGTTGCCACAATTATATTGGAAGGTAGGATTGAAAGTGGCAGCACAAGTTTCAAGAAGCGCATAGTTTTACATACGGAGCTAAAAACTATTTCCAAAACGCTTTGCAGTTATATGTTGCTTCCAGAGGATGATAGGAATCTTAACAAATGGAAAAGTGTTTTGTTGTTGATGGGTAAGATAGTCAATAAGATCTTTTTGCGCTTTTTTTGAGTATATTGAAACTTGAAATTTGTCCCCACTTTTTCATCTGCTTGCACCTAGGTTATGCCTCCTTTGACAGCATCAACTAATAAGCTTCTCCTAATTTGAATGAAAATGAGCGACATAACAGAGGAAAGCATGAAACTTTTTATTCCAGAGTAGACAAACATCCCGGCTGGAGTGTTGGTTCCTCAACTTCTGTAAATTTCCAAAATAAAACTTCCTGATTTTGTATTCAGACTGTACCTTATAAGTAACATAAACATATGTAGTAAGAAATATTGCCTGCTTGCTTTCTAAAAACGCAATAAAAATTCACACCGACTCAGAAGCCGTTCATTAATTCAGGTCCTTATTTATGTTGACAGTGAAGGGCTGTCCGCGAGGAACGCTATTCTCCTGTGGCTGGAACGCTCTCTGTCTTCAACAAAGCAGGTTAAAAACAATGTCATGAGGACTGCTGGATGTCTCTCAAAGCTGTAGCTGTGCAGGAATGCGTAGCCTGAGCTCACAGAAAACAGCCCTGCACACGCTGGAGTGCTGTGGCTTTTTTATGCCCGTATTACCGGTGCGAGACTGCTAATGAGGGCTGTTGTGTGTGCCTATTACACCATCAGTTTTAGCCTTTAGACTGAGTCTAGCGAGCAAGCAGCTAGTTCTCTGCTACAGAGGGAGTTGTTAAAAAAAAAAAGTGTGTGTGTGTGTGTGTGTGTAATTAGGGTTGAAAAAGAGCAGTGGAGGGGTTAAACTGAACACCACGACATCTGGGAGAATGGATGAGAGAAAGCTCTTTTCTCTATACGGTGATGCGCAGAAGCTGGGTTCTTGTTCTGTCACATTTCATCACTGTTTTAGAGCTGCAGGCCTGGAGGGGGGCAGGACCCTTCTTTTAGGACAAAAGAGGAGATTTTATCTCCAAGATTAGGGGCGGGGGGTGGAATTAATGTGCACCGGAAATGGGGTGGTAGAGACAAAAAAAAAAAAAAGTTTTTCATCTCATGACTTTGTTTGACTCTACATGAAATTTTCCCAGAATGTGAGAATAATCTACTTTGAATGTTTTGCCACATTTTGTCATCAGAAGCTGACAAAATCTTTTCCACACACTGCTATATAGCAGGATAATTCAAGATTTTATTTTTAACTTATTAACGTGAATTCAGTCAAATTTGAGGGAAAATGCCAGACTTGAATATCCGTTTTCAAGTCTGAATTTTGACTGGGCCGCTCTAACACATGAACATGTCTTAATCTAAATTGTACCACTGTAGCTCTCGCTGTATGATAGGAGTTGTAGCAAAATCTCCAGCCCAGTTCAATTATTTTGCAAACCTCCGACAGGTTTGCAGCCTCTAAATCTGTTCCATCAATTATACCATCGGATGGTCAGATTTACGCATGACGAGCAGATATCCTGTCACAGGCTCTCCCACTGGGGCTGTGAATCTCTGCAGCTCCCCCAGAGAAACCATAAGCCTCTAGGCTGCTTCTCTAATACCCTTTTGAGTTGCGCAAGGTGGTCTTCATTTGTGGATGATGGATTTAAGAGAGGTCTTTGATATATCCAAAGCTTTTCCTGTTGTTTTATAACTTTATCATACTTTAAATTCTCTTCAGAGCTCTATTTCTTACCTAACTTATGCATTCCTTGCTTTTTATCGTATGCTTTATACATGAAAGCAGGTATATTTAACAAACTGCACACAGGTAGACTCCACCTCTTTTGTACAAACCTTTATTGAGATACAGAACAATATATTTAGCAAAAAGACAGTGAAGGAAGCAGAGGCAATGTGTGCGCTACACTTTTC
>CAEGAG010275414.1:0-38774 GCA_903067065.1 Brachyrhaphis terrabensis
ATTTATAAAAGATATCAATGTTTTTCCTACACAATCCTAACAAACGTTTTTAATGTTCCCTTCACAATGTTTATTTATTTACTATTAATCTATTTGTATGATTTGTTCTTTTAAATTGCTATTTACATTACTTTTTGTAATGTAAATAGCAATTTACAATGAGTGAGGGATGAAGAGACTGATGTCTAGTTCTTTAGGTTCTGACGGGTCTGCGGTTCCTCCTGATCCATTCTGTCTGATATCACAGATATCACTAAGATTTCACTGAATATCACTGACACATTATTTTAATGCCCAATTAAACGTCACTATAATTATTTAGCCTGTAATGTGCTTCTTCCCACTACCGTCTGTATTTCTGCCAGAGGTTTTGAGGACGGTTTAGTATCGGTGGACATTTTAAAAAGACGCGGGTTGATAGCAGCTCAGTGCGGCTGCGCAGTGTCCGTCTCTAAGCAACCGGGTCATTGGTCAAAACTGATGACTGAGCTCAATGTACTGTATAGTTTACGCTGGGTTTTATTTTATGCGCTGCATAGATTTGATGGTACGCAGAGACTGTGCGAGCAGTGCGCAATTGCGCAGGCGCGCAGCTTAGAGGGAACAGTGGTCTGCAGGTAAATGAGTAAGAAATGAAGACTGACTCACCTCAGGTTCTGGACTGGACTTGGACGGGCTCTGAGCTGCTTTATGCTGCAAAACAACAGCAGGAACAGTTAGAGACGCCCCCTGCTGGTTAAACTAGTACTGCAGAAACTACTGGCAAACTGGCAACAAAATGGTTAAACTGGTCTATGACCTTTTAAAATAGAAACTGGTTAAAAAAGTGATCCACTGGCTAAACTGGTGACTGGTTAAACTGGTGTCTGAATACCTGGTTATGTACCTTGGAGTAGCTGGTGACGCCGTCTCTCTGGAGAGAACGGTTCTTCTGCCGTTCTTCGTCGTACCTCAGAGCGGCAAGTTGAGCCTCCCTTCTCATCCTCTCCACACCTCCAGAACCGGAACCAGAACCAGAACCAGCTCTCTGGAAAAACACGGATAAGGACATGAGGAGCCAGTTTGCCGCTGACGCTTCCTGTCAGACGGCTCCATCATCATACCTGACTCTGGGAGCTCGAAGATGCCGAGACGCCGTCGGCCATGTTTCTGAGAGAGACAGAAAGTCAGACAGGAAGTGAGACGGGAAGTGAGGACACACAGGTTGAAGTGGTCGGGGCTAAGGGTTTTTATTAACCTGCTGTGTCTCTTCATGTCTTCCGCCCGAGCCAAGCTGTTCTTCACTGGGGAACCCTGAGGACATGAACAGGAAATTAGAGCTTTTCAAAATATGATCCGTCCTGCTTATGTCAACGATGTTTCCTGATTGATTCAGGCTGAATGAAAGCCTCCAGCGAGAGGGGGCGGAGCCTCACCTCCCTGGTGATGCGTCTCTCGATGTATGCCATGAACTGAGAGCTGAGGCTGCTCCGGTCAGCTCCTCTTGAACGGCGCTTCCCCTCCTCTTCCTCTTCCACACAGCTGTCGATGAAGTCTATCTGCTCCAGTTCCCCGTCTGCTGGGGACAGAGGAGGAAGTGAGGAGGAAAAGAGGAGGAAGTGAGGAGGTGACAGTCTGTGGGCGGCTGAGCGAGTCTCACATGTCCCATTGGGCAGCACATGTCCTCCTGGTCCGGCTCGCCTGTGGTCTCTGACCGGCAGCTCTGATGGTTCCTCTGAAACCTGGAACAGAAGACGAGGTTCTGTTAATGTCCCTGCAGGACGGACCAGAGCTCCGGATCGGAACCGGCCGGACCGGATCCGGCAGTACGGTCTGACCTCGTTGCCCAGCCACCGCTTGTCTCCACTGTCCACGCTGTTGAAGCCCGAGTCCAGCGCGCCGTACGGTCGCCCTGGATATGCTTCGTCAACACTGCCGGGACACAGCTGCAGTCAGTCATGAGGCTTTTATTCTGAAGGAGCAGCATTACCGTGTGTGTGTGTGGGATCAGACCAGGAGGTCAGAGGTCTCCTGTCGAACTCGGGCAGCTCCGGCGTGGTCTTACTGGCTTCCAGGTTCAGGAACTTGAAGATGTGGACCTTCCCTTTGATGCAGATCTGCAGGACAAAACGGTGTTAGGCTCAGCCGCAGAGCAGCAGTTGTGATGCCACTTCCTGCGTACCTGTGCGGGCGGGCTCTGCAGCGGGTTGTTGTCCAGGACGATGGCCTGCAGCTGGGTCAGGCCGCGGTAGCAGACGGGAATGGAGGTCACTTTGTTGCAGGAGAAGTCGAGGCGCACCAGAGGAAGCTCAGCCAGTTCTGAAAGCAGCCACATGGTTCTGATCCGGTTCTGGTTTTGCTCCCGGCTGAACCGAGCATCTCTGAGTGAGTTTACCTGAAGGGAGTTGGACCAGGTGGTTCCTCCGGATGTTCAGGTCTCTCAGAGCCTCCAGCTGACCCACTTGAGACGGTAACGTCCGGATCTCGTTACAGCTCACATCCTGCCGGACCCGACAGCAAGAGATCAGAACCGAACAAAAGTTCTGATCAATACGTGTCTGATCAGCCCATCAGGAACCGTACGCACCAGCTCGGTGAGGTGTCTCAGCTGGCCCAGTTCCTCTGGCAGAGAAACCAGTTTGTTGTTGGAGGCGATCAGAACCTTTAGAGGGAGGCTGCAGACGACGGCCGGCAGGACGGACAGCTGGTTCCGACTGGAGGAGGACGGACAGACGGATGGGTCAGCAGCGGTGGAGACCACTCAACCGTCAACGGCAGTGCTAAGTTTTAACTTAGCATTTTGCTGACTTTGAAAGTTATTAGTGCATTTATGTTCCTCTAAATACATTTTTCCAGATTAATTCTAAAGCAGTAGGCTAAACGTAAACAGCAGGGCTAACTTTTAGCCTAGCGGTTTGCCACTTTTACTAATTTTTAAAACATTTTGCACCTAGCTTCCCCTACATAAAATTTTCCAGATAAATTCCCAAATGCTAAACTTAAAATGATCTCTGTTAATAATAACAAAGCTAGTTTATAACTTAGCATTTTTGGAAACTTTGGCGGCATTTAACTTCTCCTGTGTACAGTTTTAAAGATAAATTCTGAAGTGTTAATAATAGTGAAGCTAATTTAGGAAAATTAGCTTCACTTAGCTTCTTCTAAATTAAATTTAGAGGAATTTAAATGATAAGCATAAAATTAGCTGCGCTAACAGTAACAGTTAGTTTTTACCCTTTACTAACTCTTTACTAACCCAGATAAATCCTAAAGTACTAATTTATTTCATTTCTCTTACTAGCTTATTTTACAGAGAAAACACAGACAAACATAGAACAGAAAAAGTTTGTAACTGATGCATTGCATCAAGAGTAGTTGCATCAGCTAATCCGCAGCTCTGCTTAGTTCAACATTAAATATTAAAGTTCAACATTATTGTTGAAGTTTTGCTTATGAATTCTTCAAGTAATTATTAGATGTTTATATTCATGCTCTTATTTTGAAGTCTGTTTACACAGCAGTTCCATTTCCTATCTTCAAGTTCTCTACAGCCTTACAGATGGAGACAACGGGATAAAACCCCAAACTTTACAATACATGTAAAGTCCTCAGTTTGTATAGAAGTAGGTGGATGTTTGTGTTTGTGTGTGTGTGGGCGTGGGTGTGTGTGTGCGTGTCTGTCTGTGTGTGTGTGACCTGAGGTTCAGGTGCGTCAGGGCCTGCAGGTTCACCAGGCCGTCCGGCAGAGACCTCAGGCAGTTCTGGTACAGGTTCAGATACTCCAGAGACACAAAGAGGCAAACCTCCAGAGGAAGCTCCGACAGCCGGTTCCGGGACAGATCTGGACACACACACAGTTCAGTTAGACGCTGGTTCTGGTGATTAATCATCAGATGGTTCTGGTTCTCTGACTCCAGATTAAATAGAAGTGATTTTGCTGAATCACCAGGACTCCTCCCTGCTGCCGTTGTTCTCCTCCCACCATCGTTCCCTGCTAAGTCCTCTGCCAGCGACACGATGCGGAGCCGACCCACAGACACTATATTTATCAGAGCAGCTGTGAGACCTGCAGGAGGCACTCATCACCATGGTAACCTCAGCTTCCTTGTTTGTAACAGCAGCTGGTGTTGCTCATCAATACACCATCACAAACAGGAAGTGGTTCATTGGGGGACTTCCTGTTTGTTTGTTTGCGACCAGGCCCTCCGCTCAGATTCTGGGAGAGATTGAGCTGCAGCCGGGAGTTCTGGGTAACGTAGTTTGAGCTGCTGAGGGAGAGTGGTGAGCCACAGACCAAAACCACAGAGCTGGGTTTCAGTTTGATCTGACAGGAATCAAACTGCAGAGAGAGCAGCTGCTGTCAGAGCGGTTAGGAAGGTGATTGGAGTGCGCCCTGTTAGCAGAGAACGAACTGAGCGTGCTCAGTTAATGGAGAACGATCTGAGCGCGCTCAGTTAGCCGGTAACCAGGTGCTCCTGTTTACAGCAGGGCAGAACCAGAGGCAGAACCTCCTTCAGGGCAACCAGTGTGTTCAGCATTGGTTACTATGGTAACCCAACAGTCCAACGTTACCATGGATGGAAGATAAGGCTTTAAACTGATCAATCTTGTCTGTTTGGAAACACTTCATTCATCCTGAAGGAAAGCTAAATGTTGTGGAATCATCCAAGTATCTTCAAAGAGTCATTGTGGGCATTAATCTTCAGCAGCAGTCAAGTTTGCAACAAATCTGAAGAGGCCTCTGACTGAAGACAGTAATAACATGCTAGTAGCTCCATATCAGAGCAGCAGAGATGATCTCCTCTGGGATTTTGGGTTGTAGTTCAGGTGTTATCTCAGAATTCTGAGATGCTAATCAGCCGCTCCTGTTTGTGAAAGCAACGCCTTGTTGCCCTGGTTACCACCATAACAACTGTCAGAAAGTGTAAAAAGTAAGATCAAAAATCCTTCGAGCTGCACACAATCAAAAACCAGGCTCAACAGAAAACACAATGAATAAAATAAAAGAAGAAGAAGAAATGAAGCAGTGCAGAAGATGGAGTTCCTGCTGAGTTTCCTCCTCCATCACAGTCCGACACAAACAAAGGGAGCCTACATCTGCTCTCTGTTATGCCCCTCCCCGACCACACTGAACCCCAAAATAAGCACATTGTAATCAATCTTCCTGTATTTTTACCTACAATTTCATCATATTTTGCTCCCTTTTCTACCCATCTGTCCCACCTTCAGTGGAGCTTCATAGATCACACTTCATGTGTATGAATTATTAAAATTTATCAGAATTTGGTTCATCTGTATTTTGCCTGATCAATAATCGGCTGATTTGGCTCTTTGAGGGGGGCGCTTGTTTCCTGATCCACACCGTCCCAAAGGGGCGGAGCCAGCAGAAGGCGTTCAAAACAAAACAACAAAGCCGCACAGGTGTACCTTTACCTTTCCTACAGGGTCTGATCCGAACCGAACCTCGGACCAGCTGAATCACCAGAGACTGCAGAATAAAACCCGGTGTGCTGTCATCATCTGTTACCCCTGATAAACAGTCCGTCCCCCAGCCTCACCTTCATGAGAAACCAGCCTGAAGCAGAGTAGGTTTATAACGAGTTAAAATTATAACAGTCATAATACCAGCGTCATACGACAAGTGTTAACTGGGAATACTGGTAACCAGTGCTAATCAGAGTTAGCAGAGGTTCCTCCATGACGGAGATTATTTTAAACTTCGACCCTGTTGGAAAAAACAACCAAACATCCCCTTTACTGTCTGATCTGAGCGGTTAGCGACCATTGAGCGGTGTGACGCCGCTGAAAGAAGAGGAAGCCGGACCTCATGTAGCCGGGGCTCGCAGTTTGTCACAACACCGGCCCTCACTGTTTTCCATCCTCCTCCTCTGGAACTGGAAGTTGGATTCAACTTTTCCCCCGTTGAAGTCCCCTAAAACACCCCTCCAAATCATCTCACCACTCCCAACAGAGCTCAGTCGGACTCTATGGTTCTGCTGGCCGGTTTTGGACCTCACTTACCGGCCCGGACGGTGTCGGTCAGGTCGTGGTTGGCGGCGCTCCGGGGAAACTCCTTCAGCTTCCTGCCGCTGAGGTTCAGACAGCCGCTAACCGACGCTTCTTCCAGCGCCCGGTCCAGGGAGCGGTTCCAGGACGCTGGGCCCGCCTGGCCCAGTCCATTAGAGTTTCCGAGGATAGTATTGCCACCGGCTCCGACCGTGAAGTTGAGTCCGGTGCTTTCCGCAGACCCCAGTAACACCGAGGCCGCCATTACACGCTCCGGCTGCTAGCCCCCGATGCTAACGGCTGCTGTGGAGAGGAGCATGCGCAGTGCGGCGCGAGGAGGAAGCGCAAAACTGACCAGAAACACTGCTACCAGTACTACATATTAATGCATTGTTACATAGTGACTACACATATTTCTGTATAGCCTTATACTTATAGAGTACTATACTGTCACAGTACTATTGACCGACCCCAAATACTTATATACTCTAATACAGTGCTACAGAGTTATAAGTATTGTTTTATATAACTATTGATACCATTGACATGAATACAAAACTACATACTGACAAAAATAGTGCTATATATTTACCTATGGGGTGAATACCAGTACTACTGTATATTACTATTAATACAATCATACCGTACCACAGATTAAGGAGAAATATTAGGGTGTTCATGCTCCTATAACTACTGTAGACTGATCATAAAGAGTACTGTATAGTACTCCTAATAGTACTAAACTACTACTCCCATTTGTAATGAGAACTCGAAAATTCAAATTTCCTATTTGGAAAAACCATTAAGATAATTTATAAATACTAAAATGATTAATTATGATTAAATAATTAAATTACAGTTTTGATCAAATGGCTTGTTTAAGATCAAAGTTGAAAGTTTAGGAACAATCAAAATAAATGATTAAACTTATCTGGCACACAGAATGATTTGCTTCTTTGTACATCTGATTTTTTATTGATATTTGGTAGATATTTATGGAATCTTTTCCATTTGGAAAAGCATGAGAAATGGAACAAAACCCTGAGCATCCTTTTCATCAGGCTGTAAAGAAAAACAGTGTCTTCAGTCAGAGGTTTCTTAATAACTACAGTAATACAGGCTGCTACATTAGATCATACCTGCTAACATCATCAGCACCTGCAACAAACGTTTGAAAAAATGCGGATGATATAAGTAACATTTGATCTACCTCTAGGATTAATAAAGTATTTTTGAATTTGAGAGGCTTCTCGCGCTGACGTAACTGAACCAATAGACTCCATCCCCCATAATCCTGAGAGGTGTCGCATTCTGACGCATGCGCACTTCAGTGGTGTCCAGGGCCGGGTATCATGGCGACGTACGTGGATATCCTACAGAGAGAGTTTCCTGAGATTGACACGGAGCTCTTCGACTACATTACTGGTGAGACACCGGGGAAAGAGTGGCCGTGTGCCGGCAGCTTATAGCCGCTTGGAGCCGGGAGGCAGCGGCCGCCGGCTCCGGTTGGTACCCACACAGCGGCCTTTAGTGCGTCTGTGAGCCGGGCGGCCGCGGCTCTCTGGCGGCTCGGCTCCACGGAGTGATTGAGCCAGAGCCGGGAAACCCAGGGAGCGCCGACCCGCGCCTGGCTCGGGCTAAATCCGGGTCAGAATTAGACCCACAGCAGCTGCCATTCGGGGCCCTTCAGAACAGCAGGCAGCCGGGCGCCATGTTTGTAGGAAAGTAAGTGCTAAGGATGAGGTTGGACTACAAACAGGGCTCTACTCAGACTCAGCACGTGCCAGGCACTCTCTGTCACATGACTGTTTTAAAGTCAGCTTCACTGGCAAAGTATGACTCAGGTACAACATTGTGACCACTCACATTAGATATTGTAGCTGGTGGGGTCAGAGGTCAACTTTCTACAGACCTTCCTTTAAATAGAACCAGTGTATTACTAGGAGCCACTTTGGAGATGTCAAACCCGAGGATTTCCATGCCGACGTGTTTCTCTACCCTACCTGGAAATGTGGTCCAGCTGACTGGAGTGTAACCATGGTAATGTGCTACAGGTGTGTTGGATAGCGGGGCCCCCGACTTTGAGGATGGCGAGGAGGTGTTTGACGCCATCGGTGGCGTCCTGCAGGACGTTTCTGCTGACAGTAAAAACGAGGACGACATCAGAGACATCTGTCTGCAGATGTTCAACACCCTGAAGCTGTGAGATCCCTCTATGTGATTGGTCTGTCAGTGATGATGATGATGATGATGATAATGATCAGGAGGTAAATGTGGGATTTGTGTCTCCAGGAACAACCATCATCATCCTCAGAAGCAAATGCTGCTGGACGCTCCAGTGCAGCTCTCTCAGATGTCCGCAGACTCTGGTAATGTTGGACGGCTCTAAGATGTCCGTCCAGGTTTGTCTAGTTGTTTTTTTTTTTCGGTTTTTATCAGCCTGATGCTGATCTGTGTGGTTCTCCTCAGTCTCAACTGCCAAGGACGTCCAGGGAATCTGGATGATGAAACGTCCCCAGAACACAGTGAGTCTGCACTCATATTTACTTACTTACCTTAAAGCAAACTCAACCTCCGTGGTTCCCCCTGGCCTGCTGTAGAGATGGGTTCTAATGACCTCTGACCTTCTCTCTGTGTGTTCTTGTCGCTCTCCAGACAGTCGATGCCAAGAAGCTGGAAAAAGCTGAAGCCAAGCTGAAAGCCAAGAATGAGCGGAGGACCGAGAAGGATACTCAGAAAGCCTCCGGTCCGCCGTGAGTCACTGAGCGACAACACCTGTCCTTACCTGTCTCCATTCAAATTTACTCATATGTCTCTTCTTCTTGCATGTCCCCACTTGTTCGCTCACCTGTCTTCTCTCACATTTACTCACCTGTCCTCCTCTCACCTGTCCTTCCAGAGTTCTGGAGGAGGCGTCAGCCAGTCAGGCCAGCAATAAGAAGGAAAGCCGCGCCGACCAGTCAGGGAAGAACCGCAGCTACGACATCCGAATCGAGAACTTTGACATTTCGTTTGGAGAGAGGTGAGAACCGCACTCATCATAGCCAACAGGTGGCACAGTTTAAAATCATGCTTCATTCCATGTGTTGTTGTTGCGCTCAGATGTCTGCTGCAGGGGGCGGAGCTGTCCATGGCGTCGGGCCGGCGGTACGGTCTTATTGGTCGGAACGGTCTGGGTAAAACTACGCTGCTGAAGATGCTAGCTAGCAGGAACCTGCGAGTACCGGCCCACATCTCCATCCTGCATGTGGAGCAGGAAGTGGCAGGAGACGACACGATAGCACTGCAGAGTGTGCTAGAGAGCGACACGAAGCGCGAGGACCTGCTTGGCGAGGAGCGGCGGCTCAACGCACGAATCGCCAACGGAACGTAAGGTCAAGCTAACGGTCAGGTTACGCCGGGCGATTTTGTCTCAGCGTGAACTGTGACATTGGGTTGTCATCGTTTCAGGGCCGACGGGATGGAGAGCGTGCGATTGTCGGAGATCTACGCCAAACTGGAGGAGATCGAAGCCGACAAGGCCCCAGCACGGTAACTATGGCAACACATTAGTTGCACAAAGCCTGGTACTAGAGCGATTCTTTATCCTGTCTGCATCTTATCGTCCAATCAGAGCCTCAGTTATCCTGGCCGGTCTCGGGTTTTCTCCCAGAATGCAACAGCAGCCCACCAAGTGAGTAACGGTCAGACATTGTTGGTTTTCTGTGTCTGGACCATTCAGAACCCGCATGTTCTCTGTGTACAGGGAGTTCTCCGGAGGATGGCGGATGAGGCTGGCGCTGGCCAGGGCGCTCTTCGCTCGGTGAGTTTCCAACGTTTCCTCTCCGTCAGGTCACATGACCCCTGATTAACTTGTCTGTGTTTCCTCCACCAGACCTGACCTGCTGCTGCTGGACGGTAAGTGTCCCCCGCCCCATCTAGCTCTGCCCTAACTAACACCGCCCCCAGCCTGCTACGCCCTCAGCTAGCCCCGCCCACTTGGTAGTCCTCTTATAATTATGTGTGTTTCAGAGCCTACCAACATGTTGGACATCAAAGCCATTCTGTGGCTGGAGAACTACCTGCAGGTTTGTAGCCATAGCATCACTCATAGGAAACAATGGAGTCATTAGCCGCGAGCTAATGTTAGCTGAACGACTCATCCCCCTCAGACTTGGCAGTCCACCATCTTGGTCGTCTCCCACGACAGAAACTTTCTGAATGCCGTGGCGACAGACATCATCCACCTGCACTCGCAGAGGCTGGACACTTACCGTGGCGACTACGAGAACTTCCTGAAGACCAAAGAGGATCGCCTGAAGAACCAGCAACGAGAGTACGAGGCTCAGATGCAGTACAGGCAACACATACAGGTACTACAAGACACTACAGGGCTCAGGCTAATACTTGAAATTATCCTGGGGTCAGAATAATACTGAATAATCCCAGGCTCCATATTATCCATATAACTCCCAGGCTCAGGCTAACTCCTGAAGCTGCCCCGGGCTCAGGCTATCTCCTGAAGCTACCCGGGCTCAGGCTAACTCCTGAAGCTGCCACGGGCTCAGACTAAGTCCCGAGGCGACCCCAGGCTCAGGTTGATTCCTGCTAAGGCTGCTGGCTCAGTCTAACTACTGAAGTTGCCATGGGCTTAGGCTAAAACTTGAAGGGACTCTGGGCTCAAACTAACACATAAAGTGTTTGTGTTTCAGGTTTTCATTGACAGATTTCGGTACAACGCTAACAGAGCTGCCCAGGTCCAGAGTAAGATCAAACTCCTGGAAAAGCTGTAAGTTCCCAACCTAACTTCATGTTGTTCCTCATTGTGTTTTTCATGGACATTGTGTTTTGTGTTTTACTGTTTCTGGACTTGCATTGCTTCTCCTGCTGATGTAACTGTTGTGTCCTGCAGACCGGAGCTAAAAGCAGTTCAGAAAGAATCGGAGACCACTTTGAAGTAAGAAGCTCAGGGCTTCACAAAGTGGAAGATCCACCAGAGAAGAAATGATGCTGGTTATGGATTAATTTATTCATGTTTTCTTGTAGGTTCCCAGATAACTTTGAGAAGTTGTCTCCCCCTATTCTTCAGTTAGATGAAGTAGAGTTTTACTACAGTCGAGATCAGCCGCTCTTCTCCGGACTTAACCTGTCAGCTGACCTTGAGTCTCGCATCTGCATCGTACGTATCATCAGTTGGTCAGAAAGTCACCTGGTCCAAGACTTACCGCACCTACTCTGATCTGGTTTTGATGGCAGGTTGGTGAAAATGGTGCCGGTAAAAGTACCATCCTCAAACTGCTGATGGACGACTTGACGCCAGTCAGTGGCATCAGACAAGCACACAGGTGAGGCCGCCTGGCGTCCAATCAGATTGGCTGACTGAGTAAACTAATAATCTATGTTAATGGTTAAAGAAATGTTTCTGATCAAAGGTTTAATCAGAAATCTGTGTAATCAGAAACCTTTACGCTTTGATTGCAATATCTTTAGACTTTGATTGGGGAACTTTTACTTTTTAAATAGGAACCTTAATGTTTTGATTGGATAAACATCACTAATCAATCACAGAAACTTTATGGGTTTTTTTTTTATTGAAGTTTTATTTTCAGATCAGGAAATTTTTCTTTTTGAACCGAACCTTTTCTTTTCTGATAATTTTTATTCTTCGATCAGGAGAACGTTTTGATTTGATGAGGGCTTGTTCATGATTTGATACGAGAACATTTGATGCTGCGGTTAAAGAACCTGGGGACAGTTTAGCAGGATGAAATTTGGAGGCAGCCTTTGGTTTTTTCCAGCTGGCGTTTAACTGGCGTCTCTTTGTCAGGAACTTGAAGATCGGTTATTTCAGTCAGCATCACGTGGACCAGCTGGACCTGAATGTCTGTGCCGTGGAGTTGCTGCTTAACAAGTTTCCAGGTAACCATGGTGACAACAGATCCGTGACCCGTGGCTGGGCGGCGAGCCCTGATTGGCCGCTGTGTTTGTGCCGCAGGTCGGACAGAGGAGGAGTACCGGCACCAGCTGGGAGGTTACGGGATCACCGGGGAGCTGGCCACACGGCCGGTGGCCAGCCTGTCGGGGGGACAGAAGAGCCGCGTGGCGTTCGCCCAGATGACCATGCCATGGTAACGCAGTCACATTTTGCACGGCTTTGTACTTTAATTTGGTTTTCAATTGCTTCTAAAAAAAAACAAAAACCCAGACGCTAAATTTAAAAAAAACATGCAGCTCTTTTTGGCAATAAAATCTAATTTGGTGTCTAGAAAATGAGCCGTTTCATAAACCTCTGGAATCTAGCAAATCAGCAGACACTGCCCGTTACCTAGCAACCCCAGCCGAGCCCAGTCCGTTACCTAGCAACCCCAGCCGAGCTCCAGCACCTCTTACTGCTGTATGTGCTGTACAATGGCTGCTGGGAAACACAAGTGCTTTGTTGTTGTTTTACCATCCAGAAACCACCGGAGTGGCTTTTATCTCACCGTTTCTCATTCATCTTAAATTCTTATAATAAGAATTTTGATTTATTTTGTCATAATAAATTCCAAATTATGTTAAAAAAAACCAAACTGTGTTCTCAGGATTGTTACTTTTACTATTTCCTTCACAGTTTTTTTTTTTTATTGAAATATCAAAACATACCAATAAAATTGAAAATCTGATTAAAGTTTAGTGATAAAATCACACTTTATGTGACTGGTGTCGTAAGAAATCGTTTTAAACTTCTTTTCAAGAATAGCATTGGTGTTTGCAGGGCTATGATTGTTGCGCCATGTAGTCACAACCAGTTACCTAAAGGAGAAGAAAACAGTTTTTATCATCACTTTTATCATTATCATAGTACCATTTAACACCCAAATAATACATTGAATTATAATAATTAATAAATAATAATCAAAAAGGGGAAAAAAGACACACAACCTAACCAATTAATAAAATTGATTGACATTTCTCTAAATAAAAACACTTTTCAAAAAATATTAATCAGAATATAAATTATTGAGCTCATTTTATTTTATTACGCAATTAACATGTAACATTTGTGGCTATGAACAACTTTTATTTCTCTGGACTTGGAGCAAAATTAACTCTTTGGATCAGATTTCTGTTCTGGACTCCAGAGGGCCAAATAAAAACTTACAGCAGGCCGGATTTGGCCCCCCGGACCTCGAGTTTGACACGTTCCTCTGTGTTGCAGTCCGAACTTCTACATCCTGGACGAGCCGACCAACCACCTGGACATGGAGACCATCGAGGCTCTGGCCAAAGCGCTCAACAAGTTCAAGGTGGGTGTGTCTGCTCCTCCTCCTGACCCACTGTCTCACCTCAGCCCCTCACCTGTCTGACGCCCCCTACAGGGCGGGGTCGTCCTCGTGTCTCACGACGAGCGCCTCATCCGCCTGGTGTGTAAGGAGCTGTGGGTGTGCGACAGCGGGAAGGTGTGGCGGGTCGACGGCGGCTTTGACGAGTACCGGGACATCCTGCAAGAGCAGTTCAAGAGAGAGGGCTACCTGTGAGGCCCCGCCCCCTGCCGACTGACCACGCCCACCAGGGATCCTGGAGAAGCAGCCAAAAAGCAGTCGGAGCACATGGGAGGACCAGAACTGTCATCCTCTGCTCAGGCGACCTGCTGCGAGGTGATTGACTGTTGGGGGTCACCTGGTGCAGTCCCAGTGAACTCTGGATTGGGAACGACTCGAGTTTAAATGGTGGGTCACACAGAACCTGTTGAGACCTCTGAGATTTAAAGGACCAGAAAATAAAACATGATGCCATGAAGTTCAGTTTCTGTTCATCTTCTTCTCCTGAGTGAAAGGAAGCAGAACATCCACACAATGAGCCCGGTTTTACCAGAACCAGCTGTGGTTCTGCTGCACTCCAGCCAATTCAAATGCAACTGATGATCTGTTTTTGTTTTTTGTAGCAGAAAGCAGGAAATTCAACTAAAGGGAACTTCCTCCACTACACCTGCATACGTGTACTAGCAACTTGCTCAAGGGATAACTGAAGTATAATGTCACCTTCCTAAATAATTTTTTTTTTGTTTGCCAAAAGGGATTTTTCCAAAAAGGAGGAAAAAATCACCACCCTTTTATTGCCAAAAGATGATTTAGTCTAAATAATATTACTTTTGGCAAAAACTGATTCAGGGCCTTAGGAAGGTGTTGGTGTGTTATTTTCTAGTTTTTGGGTGCCTCACCTCTTTAAGATGCTGCTCTGGACAACTGACCATGTAGCTCATATCAAAAACAATCATGGACAGGTTGGCAGGTGCAGACTGATCCAGCTGAGTGGATTTAAATCTGTCTATCCGTTGGAAAGATATTGATAATTCTGCATATCTTCTGGTAGTGTTGGTTCTGTATCATTAACGCGTTCTTTGGGTTCTTCTGGATCCATCCTGGGGTCTCGTACCAGTTCTGCGGTCTGGTATCCGAACTTTGATGGCTTAGTTTCCCTGGAAGTCCAGAATCAACTCGTAATCATCTGGTTAATTTTTAGTATGCTAACATGCTAGCAAGCTAACAACCTTTCATTCAATTTAATTCAAAAACACTTCATTCATTCCAAAGGGAAATTTAATGTGTAGCTCGTACCCGAGTGTCTTTTAAAGGTTTTTTCGGCGTTAGTAGTGGCCTTTGTATAACAGTATTCTGACAGGAAGACGGAGGCAAAGGAACCGAGGCCGGGAGTCGAACTCGGGTCTGCTGCGTCATGACATGCTAACAGCGAATAGCTTATAATGCTGTTCATTATAGCATGCTGTTCATTCTAACTTCTGCACGAATAAGTACCGCAACACAAAACCAAAAACATTTTTACTTTGACATTATGAACAGCATAATCTCCATGAATAGTCCACCACCTGCTGTGGTGGACTATTCATTCTCAAAACAGACGTGGTGCTAATGCTAATGTTAGCATGCTAACTCTTCAGTAAGCTCTGGGTTCTTGCTGTGAAACGCCTTAGAATCCCCAGAATGAGTTGAGGGAGCGTTGCTGCCTTTGACAACAAATGGAGACAAATTTCATATAAAATTGATTTATTTTCGGAACCATGAACCCGCTACAGAAAAAGGTCCGATATAAGTGTGAGCTGGTCCAGTTGGGAGCTTTTGGGTTGGTTCCGATCCAGAAGATCATCAGGGTTCTGTCCGTCTCTGGTTGGACAAACTGGACTCAGAAGATCGGGTTCCTCAGAAGTCTGACCTGTTTAATCTGAACAGAATCAGTAGCTTAAAAAATGTCCTGCGTCCTCTACCACCCTCAGAACCAGAACCTGTCCGTCCTCAGAGGACAGGACGTGTTCAGTAGACCACCTTTGTTTGGACCGTCCTCTTTCTACAGTTCTGGCCCTGCCTCTGCGTTCTGCTGCATTTTTTGTCTGAGATGAGGGAGGACGCCGTCTCGGTAGAAGACCTCCAGCTTGGACACCGTCTTGTCCCACAGGTCAGGGTCAAAGGTCACGGGGACAATGGCTGTCTCCTTCAGAGTGAAGACGACCAGGTCGGCCCGGTCCAGGCCTGTGACGGCCAGCTGGACCTGGATCTGCGTGAAGTAGCTGTGGGACTTCTTCAGAGCGTAAACTGGAGCCTGGAGACGACAGGTGAGACAGAGGACAGGTGAGACAGAGGACAGGTGAGACAGACGACAGGTGAGACAGAGGACAGGTGAGACAGACGACAGGTGAGACAGACGACAGGTGAGACAGAGGACAGGTGAGACAGAGGACAGGTGAGACAGAGGACAGGTGAGACAGATGACAGGTGAAGTGACTGAGCCAAGGTTATTATAGCTATCTAGATCTAATGTAACCGCTCAATCGTTTCAAAGTTCTCCTACTGATAATAATTTGATACTGATTCTTTAAATTATGAAGTATTTCCATATTTGTAAAACTTCTCAAGATGTTCAACATTACTCATTTTAATTTTTAATTATTTTTTGTTCTCATAAAATGACTACTTCGTATTCTGACTTTATTCTCGTTTTCTTAAAACTTGTGTTCTGTTGAGACTCAACTAAAGCTGAGAAAAACCGAAATTAAAAAAAACTATTTTGTTAACTGAAATAAACAAAACTGGTGATTACTAAATCGGTTTGAAAGGCTAACAAACGGATTAAAAAACACAAAAACGAAAAATAAATTATCTATATTTTCAGTATGTTTTACTTAGTCTTACAAAACGCTCAATATATTTCCAGCTAGTTATAGCTTTTTTCCATTAATAACAGTTTTTATTCATTTCAGTTAACAAAAATTTTATTAGTTTCAGTTTACTATAATAACCTTGAGTATTCATTACCCAATTAATGTAAACATAATCAAAATGCAATAATTTGACCTTTCTAAATTCTGCACCTAAAAATTAACAGAAGTATGAAAAAACTAAAATTACAACTAATAAAAACTAAATAATTTCAAACTAATAAAAAAAGCTAACACTAAAAACTAACTGAATGAGGCAGAAAGTCAGAACCAAAGAGAGCCGTGCTCTGTTGGGAGGTTACCTGTCCAGGTGTGTCCCTATCCAGCAGCTGCAGGCAGAAGGCCGGGTCGTCCCTGCAGGCGTCCTCCACGCTCCGGTCCCGGTGTTTGTAGGGACATTTGACCTCCAGACAGAGCAGCCTGCGGCCGCTCCGCACGTCCACCACGATGCCGTCAGGGCTGGCCGCCAGCCAGGGCCGCTGGCCGTCGATGAACAGGCCGCACTCCAGAACCCGGACGGGTCGGCCCAGCGCCTCCGACTTCAGAGTCTACAGGACGCAAAGGGAAACATTTCACACACTTTCTGTCCTCAAAGTCTGTTTTTATCAAGATATTTAAAGAAGCAGTACAATGTAAAATTTAGTTTTTCTGAGTTTTACATTAAAAATATACTTGTACTGTTGGTTTGATTCTTTCATTATGCTGGAGTATTCCTTTAATCCTTAAAGAGACGGAGGCCCAATTTCAAAGCATCAGACAGTTTCATTCAGCACTTTAATAACAACGAAAGGTAACACAGTTACTTGATTATACTATAAATAGACATAATACTGTCTCTTTAAATATTTTAGATTTAATATTTTGTTTAAATTTTTTAAAAAAATTCTGATTATTTGACGTTTTAAAATTATTCTTCATATTTTATAGAATTTTGTATTATTGGAATTTTTTTGTTGAAATTTTAGAATATTAAAATTTTCCTGGTATAAATAACGGCACACAACTTCAGGTATTACAGCTGGAAACTAGAGATCAGGCTGAACTCTGACCTGAACATTCAGAGCCACATAAAGACGGTTACAAAGTCGTCCTTCTATCACCTGAAGTCTCAGCAAGATCTGCAGACTCATCCATGCGTTTATCTTTACTGGCATTGATTACTGCAGCAGTGTCATCACAGGTCTGCCTAAACGCGTCCAGGTGATGTCGGACCTTTCAGACCCAGTCCATTAACTCACCTGGTACCTGCGGACGACCTCGGCCTCCTTCTCGATGCCCCAGCTCATGGCTCTGGTCCGGACTTTGGGCCCTTCGCCTGTGGAGCCAGCAGATTCATGAACACGACCGATCTGGTTAAAACCGTCAGAACCAGCGGGGTCCAGGTGTCGGTGGGCGGGGCTTACCTGTGATGGCAGCCAGGTACGAAAGGGGCGGAGCTTTGCTCTTGCCGTTGACGAACCTGGAGTGAGCGATGCGATGGGCCACGGAGGCCGTGATCCGGTTCTTCCTCCAGTGGAACCAGTCCTGGTTGGTGCTCTGTCCGCGGGTCAGAACCTCCACCTGCTGCAGCAGGTTCCGGTCCAGTTCGGCCCTTGGGTCCAGCGGGACCTGGTCTGGTGTAGGAGGAGCTTTGTCTTCAGCAGAACCCAGATCCCTCTTGGGTTCTGGTCCTCCGTTAAGACATGAACTGGTCCTGCTAGGGTCCTGGTTCTTCTGGACCACTCTGGGCTCATTTCTGGTCTGAGGGTGGCGAGCAGCACCTGGTCTGGACCTTTGACCCTGTTTGCTTGATGATTGGTCTGAAGTTGGACCTGGATCATTGTCAGGTGGTCGGCGCGCCCCAGCCGGTCCGGTTCTGTTGGTGTTCTGGTTCTTATGGACCATTTTAGGTTGAGTTCTGGTCTGAGGACGGCGAGTAGCACCGGCTGTGTTTCCACTTCCTGCCATCTGAATGGATGGGTGGTACCGGACCTGCGGGATGACGGGTCGCTGGCTCGGAGGAGCTTGATTCATGTGTGCGGTCCAAACTTAACCAAAACAAACAGAACAAGTCAGTCACTTTAAAAGCTTACTGAAAAATCTGTCTACCCAACCTGAGAGTTTGGTTCTGATCCATGCTTCAGGAGAGGCTTTTATTTTGAAGCAACCAACCCACAGTTTCTGTTGATGCATAAACTGTTGCTACGGAGATGTGAGTAAACATCTGTAGCCGCTGAAACGGCTCATCCTGTTTTCAACTAACATGTTGGACACGTCAAAAGGGGAAAATTGATTATATATAGATATAGATATTCTATAGATATAGATATTCTGGATGAAAAAACGTAAATTTGAAGTTTTTAAAATGAAGTCTGGTCTAGTGCTGCCAATCTCGAATAATCTCGAAACAACCCGCGAGGCTTTAGCCTGTGTTTTGTTTTTAAGCCTTTTTAGAGTTAAGGTCCGACTTCAGGAGAGTTACTGTTAGTTGGAGCATATTTTACCTGAACAGGTGAGTTAATGAGAAAAAGTTTTACCTGTTCAGGAGCCGTTTCAGTCCGATGAAGGTCTTCTATTCCTTTCGGTACGACGGCAGAACCGGAACTCTTCTTCTTCTGCTGCTTTTAATAGCGACGACGAAAGGAGAACGAAACTGTCGCAGCTGACGCACAGGGGAACTACACCGGACCGAAAAAAATCCAAATTTAGGGTGTGACAAAGCCAGACCCACGAACAGGTCCGAACAGAATCCAGCTCGTGATCCTGACTCACCCAGTAATGGTGGGGGGTAGCCGAGCTTTTCGTAACATTGTAGCTTTTCCTACCCGACTTTTTCGCTACGAGATGGGGCTGTTACCTTGAGCCGTAGAGGTCATTTCGGATCCGTTTTGAAAACCGGCTCCATAAAATAGTTAAATAATAACAGTAGATCAAATTAACAAGTTAGTTGTTTAAATCTGGCGGGTTTTGAAGGTGATGACATGATGTCAGGATGGCCGAGCGGTCTAAGGCGCTGCGTTCAGGTCGCAGTCTCCCCTGGAGGCGTGGGTTCGAATCCCACTTCTGACAGTAGCATTTTATGACGTTCACCTGCAGATCTGATCTTAATTTACATATTTTGACGTCTATAACAGCCAGTTACTATCTATTTAATCTAAATTTAACAGGAAACAAATCCACAACACATGGATGCCATTTAATGTGTTGCCCTGTATGGAAAGCCAGCAGTGCCAAAGGTCCTTCAAATTTTGAGTGGGATTTTAATACAGAATCAGTTTGAATACAAAATCAGTTTACTGGCATTGATTGTGTACACCAACAAGGAATCTGACTTCGGTTTCAAGACGTTAAGTGTAAAATATAAACTGTAGAGGGCATAAAATGATAGATATAAGAAACAGTATATGTAGGATTTTTTTAATATAAGAAAAAATAAAAAAAAGGCAAGTTAGAGCAGTGGTCATGTTTATGTAGTTTCACAGCAGAGTAGCCAACAACTTTTTCTGTAAGGCAAGGGATACGGCATTTTCCGCATTAACATCATGAATATCTGCAAAGAACCAGTTGTGGCAGAATGTATTGATAAAAATAACTGTTAAAGTATTAGCTTTCCCTGTGTTCGATTACCACTTTCTTTTCACATGATGTAATTTGGTCCAATACAAATGACAACTGATTTGATTTGACTGATAAAGTAATATTTAAGCACACAACTGTTATCTTAAGGTTCAATGAACACTCCACACTCTAGAGGGCCACATAAAGTTCTGGTGGGCCAAATTTGGCCTGGAGTTTGATCCTTGTGGTGTAAAGTGTTCATTGTGTCCATCAGAAGAAGCTGTCTGTGTGGACCTTAAAGTAAAAGTCTAAACTGTTCATGTCCAGCATGTGTGGGATCTGCAGAGACGTTAGCGTCCATTTCATGTCTCTAGATCTGTAGAGGTCCTGGATGGAGGGAAGGTCAGTGACTCCACTCAGGTCCAGTTATTTTAGGTTCAGAGATATTTGTTTGTATTGGACCACTCAGAACCTTAGAGCAAGGATCTGATCCAATCTGAACACCTGAAGTTCTGATAAACAGCTGCCCACATGGTGGCGCTGTAGCAGCTGCTGTTCGGTCAGACTGTTCTGAATCTCCTGCTCCAGGAACCATTTGGACCGGCATGCGGGTCTCCCAGGTTTCGGCCCGGCTCTACCTGGGCGATCTGGACTCGGCGCTGAACGCAGCCGTGTTGACCAGCAGGAACGTCTCGCTCATCGTCAACGCCAGCGGGCTGCCAGACCTCCCCTACCCAGCGCCCGACAGCCTGCAGGTCCTCCACGTCCCAGTCCAGGACCGGCCCCATGCCCAGCTGGGTCAGTACTTTGACCCGGTGACGGAGCGGATCCAGCAGAACCAGGACGGGTCCACTCTGGTCCACTGCACGGCGGGTCGGAGCCGCTCTGCAGCGCTGGTCATGGCTTACCTGATGAGGTAGTGTACTTACCGTCACCTCAATTAATTTTTGAAGATATGGTAAACATTAGCTCCACTATGTTAGCAAATCTTAATTTTAGCTTAAGAATGTGCAATTTATCTGGAAGAATGTATTGAGATGATGAGACGCTTTAGCATGTTTGCTAACTCTTAAGGCGTTTAGCGCACTTAGCTTCCCCTAAAACTAAACCGTAACTTTTCCCGGGTCGGTCGGGATCAGAACTCTACCCAACTGTTCTTATCAGAGATTTCCTGTAGAGTTCTACAGAACTAACATGTCGGTTCTGTTCTGCGTCCAGATCTGAAGGCTTCAGCCTCCGTCAGGCCCATGAACTGGTTCTGGAGCGCCGGCCGTTTATCCGACCCAACGCCGGGTTCTGGAGGCAGCTCATGGAGTACGAGAGGGAGCTGTCGGGTCGGAACACGGTGAGAATGGTGGGGACGGCAGCCGGGGTTCTGCCTGAGGCCCTGCCGGACCCGGACAGAGCCGAGTACTGTGTGAACATCTGAACACGGTTCTGACCCAAACACAAGATACCAGAACCAGACAGAGACAAGAAAACACGAACGTGGTAAAAAAAAAAAAAACAGAGAAAGTTTTATTTATACGGCACACAGAAAGATCAGATAGCATCAGATTGGATCGGTACTGGAAGGTCCAGATGGTACCAGGTCGGATCATTGGGTCAGTACTGGAAGCTCCTCTTGGTCTGGATATCGTCCAGGATCTGCTGCAGCTCCTCATCCTCAAAGCGACCTTCCAAACTGAAACCAGAACCAACAGAACCTTAATCACACAGAAAAAAAGTCATGTTGGATCAACAGAACCGGTTCTGATCTGGCTGGGACCTCTGTTAACGTAAACAGCAGTGGTCCAGTTCTGGCCCTGCAGATTTCAGAAATATGAACAGCTGGGTTACTTCAGAACCTGACCCGGATCATTTTCTGTTCAGGCATGTTTAACCAGAAACACGTCCAGAACCAGAAGTCTCCGGGTCCGTCCTCAGGTAGAAGCTACTGCTGCAGATGGAAACGTTTGGACTTACAGTCACAGATTTACTGCTGCTTGAGATTAAACCAGAACCAACTGCTGTTCATTCAGGTAAAAGAACCGGGTCAACAGCGCCGGCGCTGAGCTAAACATTAGCACCACCACTAGAGGCTTAGCAATTGAGAATGATTTATTTTGCTAACTTTGAAGACGATTAGTTCACTTAGCTTTATGTAAATTAGTTTTTATGGATGAATTTTAAAGCGCTAATTTACTTAGCTGTTTTTCAAACATCCGGTTTAATAAAATTTGAAAACTGAGGTTTTATTTATCGACTGTTTATGTTCATGCTCTTACTTTGAAATCTGGTTCTTGATTGACGTTCTGCTGTTAGAACCACCAAAACGGGCCCAACACCAACATATTCTGTGAAGAAAACCAGGCTAGGACGCTCCTGGTTCTGACCCGACTGGGCTTGGTCAGTACCGACTCACCTGGGGATCAGAGCCTTGGCCTCTTCGGCGGCTTCTGGACACAGATTGGCCAAACTGGCGAGCTCAAACTTATGGAGCTTCTTCTGCAGGAGGAGGCTGTGGAGACAGACAGAACCGGGTCAGAACCTGAGCCGGCTGGCAGACAGAAGTGGGTCAGGTTGAGCTGCTGCACCTGCGCACGGCGGTGATGGTCTCGCGGTTCTTGAAGCGGCTGAAGCGGGCCGTGTAGTTGAGCGTCTTCATGAAGACCTCGGACAGCTCCTGCTCGTCCTCGGCGCTCTCGTTCTGCTGCTTCCGGTGCTCCAGCAGCATGTGGACCTCCGAGTTCAGCAGCGTCTCCGCGTTCTCGAACTCTGCAGAACCAACGGCACCGTCAGAACCTCCACACAGCCACCACTGGTTCTGATGGACCCAACCCGGCCTCATACAACAAAACATTAACATTCAAGTCTGATAACTGTTAGGAGTGATGCCTGTAAAGTTACATAAATAATCATTTGGATTATTTAGAGTTAATCTTTCAAAGTAACAATTTCACCTAGTCATTCATTCATTTAAAAATGCCACTGTTTCAATGAAAATATTTAATAAGTAGATTAGATTAAGAATTTGGTTAAATATTTAGTTAGCTAAATAAGAATATAGAAATATTTTGCTCCAAACGAAATATTTAAACTTGGAACTCAATCTTATTTAATTTGGAAATAAATTATTAGTTTGTGAAATAAATGTTTACTTTACAAATATCTAGTTTGTAAATATTTACCTTGCTAACTAAATATTTAGCTTGGATCTAAATGGTTAGTCTAAAGCTAAATATTTACTTGGCTAATTAAATAATTAGCTTATTGAGCTAGTCAACTAATTACTTAGCGGGCAAGCTAAATATGTAGGTTTGGGCTAAATATAGTTTGTAAACTAAATATTTAGCTCAAACATTGTGAAAACATGACTTTGAAACTGACAGGCTAAATAAACCCAGTTTATTGCGGTTAATTTCTGACTGTTTAGCTTTACAAATGGCTCTTATATTTATCTCACGGGTCCAGGATGGAATCTGAAACATCCCACTCCTCTGAGGGGTTCTGGTTCTGACTCCTGTGGCTCTGAAGCCACACGCTGCTCGGTTCTGACCCAGAACACCAGATTAACTCCTCTACGTGAGGAGCAGCTCAAGTCTGTTCGTCAACCCTGAGGTGATGCAGAGAAAACATAACCATAGTGACAGACCAGGTACAGAGCAGATCTCCGGTCAAGATGCACAGCCTGTTGCCATGTGATGACGGAACCAGGCTGTCTGGGTTATCTGATCAGAACCAGAACTGCTCTGACCGCAATGATTCCGCTGTTCTCCAATAGAAGCAACTTTAGTTCGGCCTCGTGGCAGCCGAACACAGTCCAAGAGCGGGTCTTCAGGTGTTGTGTTGAGCTTTGTCACCTTTAGGAAACAGAAGCTGAGAAGCGTCTTCTTCTACGTCTCCGAGCTGCGGAGGAACCGAACTACCTCCGGCCGCCATGATGGAACCACCGCCGGAGGAGAGTCCCGGTGAGTCCTGTTGTGTCCTGGTAGAACCGGCTGAGTCCTGGTACCGATAGGTAATCGAGGGATAATTCGGATAGAGCACCTGACCCGCGCTGAGCTTTTCACACAAACACAGCCACACTTCCACTACTGCTTCCGCTGCTAGCAACATATAGTGCTGCCCCCTGCTGGCTTGGCGGTGTCCATTGGTGTAACTGACTGGTTTAGATCCTGAGCCGTCTTTATGTTGTTGTATGCATTTTATTATTGTATCATACACTTTTTTTCTTGTGATATTGATCACAGACTTAATGCTGAGATCAATAACAGCGTCATACCTGTACTTCCTGTGCTCCTCGCGGACAGTAAGAGACAGCCAAAGAGTCATAATAAAGATTACAATAAAATTATCGTCTAAAACGACTCGGATGATCCAGAGTATCATTCAGAAAACATGCTAAGGTTCTGTTTTCAACCTTATTGAGGACTGCCAAAGTGGGCAAGGCTTTAATCACGATCTATAACCATTTTAAAAGAAAAAAGTGGTTTTTGGGCCACAAGTAAAAAAGGAGAATTGCGTTGGCCGGGAATCGAACCCGGGTCAACTGCTTGGAAGGCAGCTATGCTAACCACTATACCACCAACGCTTTCCCGTGTTAGAGAATATGCGTGATTTTCCTACATTTCTTTCGTCAGGTTTCGGATCAGAAAGTCTGCTCGGTGTTTAGTTTTTCTTCTGACCGGTTCGGTGGTCCTTTTTGATTCATGTCATCGATTATAAAGATCGTTTTATCCTGATCTCTCCGCGGGGTGGCACCATAGATCAAATTTTAGACGTTCTTCAATAAAAGTTTTTAAATATATTTTTTGCTTTTTATTGCGAAAATTTGTACTAGCAACCTGTCCCAGATTCCCCCCCACAGCTTAATATGCTTTTCCTCAGAGCTCCTGGATGGTAATGTTGAACCTGACAGATAAAAAAGATTTTCTGTTTCTCTAAAGTGGGGTCCTCCTGAGGCCTCTGTGGATTTGTGGGGCCCCAGAGGGTCTGATGGAGGTCTATGGGACCTCAAAGCACAGTGTGGCCCCTAAAGGTGTGTAAGCCCCACGATGGAGTGTGGGGCTTTTATCACAAACGTGTTACAGTCAGAGTGAGATGTCACATCGTTGAAATGTCCAGTTTGACCTGCTGGTCTCTATGACGACCACCAGCCTGTAAACAGACGGCAAGTTTCCATTCAGAGACGAAGAGGAGGAGGAAGAGGAGGGGGGGTGCCTGTGGGAACCCGGCAGGAGGAGAGAGAGAGAGTCTCTGTGACTTTTACTGTTTCTGTCAGTGTGAGAGTGTTTCTGTGTGTGTGTGTGGATGGACAGATGAATGAACAGAAGTGTAATTAAATCGTCATCCTTCAGCCTCCGCTGAAGGTCCGTCTCCTCCTCCTCCTCTCTGTGATGCTGAAGGAGGCCCCTGGGGGGCCCGAGGCGCGCGGGGAGCTCTGTCCGTCAGCCAGACGGCCAATCAGAACCAGCGCATTGGTACCAAACCAACTCCGGTTCACACAACAGAACCAGGAGGAAACAATTAGAAATCATCAGGACCAACCAGCACTGATCTTCATCATCATCATTATTACCATGACAGTGATGATGAAGATGGTGGTGATGAAGCCAATGAGGATGATGAAGATAATAAGTAGGTGGTGATTCTAATGATAAGGATGAAGATGATGGTAATGATGAAAATAAATATGATAGCAGTTATGCTAATTATGGCAATGATGATGATGAAGATGATGTAAACGAAGAAGAAGTGGATGATGAAGACAACATAAATAATGAAGATGATGTTGATGACGTAACTGATGAAGACGATGGAAGCGATGATGTAAAGGATGAAGGTGATGAAGGTCAGGATGCATCGCTGCAGTGGACCAGTGCAGCTCATTAACATGCAGCTGCTGCTGCGCTCTGCAGGGGGATGAAGGTCACCAGCCGCCTTTCACTGATAAACAACAACAATAATAACAACAATAACGATGAAACCATGGCAACAATGCGGGCATAATGAGCTGCTGACGAGGCTCTGAGCTGCTCATTATCAGCTCCAGATTAACTTACAATAAAACATCAGCAGAGCTGCAGGAGCCATGCTGAGCCAGCAGCCAATCAGAGGGTAAGATGAGCCAGCAGCCAATCAGAGGGTAGAATGAGCCAGCAGCCAATCAGAGGTTGGGATGAGCCAGCAGCCAATCAGAGGGTAAGATGAGCCAGCAGCCAATCAGAGGGTAAGATGAGCCAGCAGCCAATCAGAGGGTAAGATGAGCCAGCAGCCAATCAGAGGGTAAGATGAGCCAGCAGCCAATCAGAGGGTAAGATGAGCCAGCAGCCAATCAGAGGGTAAGATGAGCCAGCAGCCAATCAGAGGGTAAGATGAGCCAGCAGCCAATCAGAGGGTAAGATGAGCCAGCAGCCAATCAGAGGGTAGAATGAGCCAGCAGCCAATCAGAGGTTGGGATGAGCCAGCAGCCAATCAGAGGGTAAGATGAGCCAGCAGCCAATCAGAGGGTAAGATGAGCCAGCAGCCAATCAGAGGGTAGGATGAGTCAGCAGCCAATCAGATGGCAGGATGTGCTTGATGCCAATCAGAGGGTAGGATGAGCCAGCAGCCAATCAAACGGCAGGATGAAGGCGGGGCTAAATTCAAACTGTGACTGAATCAGAATAGAACCCAGCGACCCGTTCTGGTCGTCCTGGCCCAACAGAACCTCCCTCAACTGAGATTTTCACATCTCATATTGTTTTTCTAAAGGTCCCAGCATCTTAGCTCTGGGCTTTGACTAGGCCAGTGTAAGGCCTTTGTCAAACATCTTGTTGTAGACTTGCTGTGTGTTCGGAACCATCAGTCTGCTGACGACCCGGTTTGGATCCGGCTGCAACTGAGGAGCAGACGGCCTCAGATCAATCCCACATCACCAGTCTGCCACCGCCGTGCTTCACAGCCAGGATTCTGCTCATTTCTCTGAAGTTTCCGCTCTGTAGAATGGTGGATTCAGGTAGATTGGTCATGACCTTTGAACCCTTCCCAGCATCCTTGCTGATCTCTTCCCGTCCTCATCGTGTTTAACAGAACCACTGTTCACTCAGCTGGGTCCAAATCCACCAGAACCGGGTCAGGGTTATTATTTCACATTGTCTCCATTTTATTTTTTCAGCCTAAAACAAACTGAGATTTTTCTCTCAGAGATCAGTCGGTTCCTGGTTCTGATCCAGTTCAACAATCCGAACCTGAATGGAACCATTTCTGCGGCCCAGTCTGTCTCATTGGATATGAAAAACTCAGAACTTTTTTCCTCCGTGGGACTCTGTGTTTTCCAGCGTCTGTTTTCACAGATGTGCCAAACATCTGGAGCCGGAAAACACCTCAGGGCGTCCCTACCTGGGCCCCCGGCGGCCCCGCGGGTCGGCTCCCTCTTGCTTGTCCTCCAGATCGGAGCGGGTTCCCTCTTTCATGGCTAGGTTCGGATGGGTTCGGCGCTGAAACGGTTAAAATGTCTCCGCGGAAAGTAAGCGGACACCGCGCACACACCTGACCCCGCCCACCCGGACCACCCCGCCTGCAGCAGCGAGCGCACACACTCTGAGAACTTCCCTCAGTTGGACCGGAGCGGCAGCGGAGGAGCAGGAGTTCGGTCCGGACGGGCAGGACGGCGCAGAGGGGACACCATGAAGCTCCTCCTGCTGCTGCTGGTGATGAAGGTCAGTGAAGTTCTGTTCCAGTCCGGTCTGGTTCGGTTCGGTTTGATTACTGGACCAGCTGTCAGTGACCTCTGAGGAGTCAATGTGTGATGAAGAGGAGGGCCTCTCCTCTTCATCAGGGGCCCTCAGCCTGGTTCTGAACTTTTTGGACCTTTGTGTCCCTGCAGGTTTGTCCTGCTGGTTCTGACCCGGTTTTCTTCAGGTTCTGATTCTTGATGGTCCAGATCCATCAAGAATCAGAACCAGGAGATTCATGATGTGTGAAGGTTCTGTGGTTCTGGACCCAAACAGAAGTCTGCTCCGGTTGGGTCGGGTCCAGTCAGCTGCAGCGTAGCCCTGTCCAGTTCTCCTCCTCTTAGGTTCTGGTCTGTCAGGCAGCTGCAGCTTCCTGTCGGTCCCACTGAGTCCAAAACCCAGAACCGCTCCGATTATTGAAACCTGTTGAATCTGGCAGGCCCGGTTCCTGTGAGGTTCTGGTTCTGGATGTGTTCCGATCCTGGTGGCCTGGTTCTGACTCTTGGACCCGACCCCTGGTATGTGGAGGCAGGCGGGGTTGGATCAGATGGTTCTGGTTTGTAATCTGAGCCGTCTGATGTGTCAGACACTGGGCCTGTTTGTTCTGGTTCTGGTGTTGGCTCCAACAGGTGCTGCTGCTGTTCTGGTCGGGTCCGAGGAACAGAACAGAGCCCGGCCCACACGTGGGCGACAGACACGAACAAAGGGTGCAGAAAAGTTCCTACATCTGTGAGAGCGACCCGGTTCTGACCCAAGACTGAGCTGAAGCCCAAAACCACCTGAAACTAAAGCCGAGTTCTAAAGCCCAAACACCAGAACCGAGTTCTGACCCAAAACTTAGAAGGCATTTATATGGTCGGTTTGTTAAATTACGAGAATAAAGTTTTACAGCAATAAAATTGTAGTAATAGAATAAATCTAATATTATCAGAATAAAGTCACAATAATATAAGAATAAAGAAGTAATTTTATGTGAACTTCTTCACGAAAAATAATTAAAAGTTAAAATGAGTAATGTTGAACATTTTGTGAAGTTTTACCAATCCAGAAATATTTAATTTTTTGCATCAAATTATCATCATCAGCAGGATTGAAATGTTTTATTTAGAATATTGAACAGGATGGACCAGCATAGATTAATCTGTAAAAGCTTTTATCTCATTAAAACATTCTTTTATTGAAATTTACACCTTTTCCTGCTGATGTTTTGACTCTTCTGGCTCTGACTCTGAAACTTTCCCAGTTGGTTTTATTTGTTTATTTTGCGTCAGGGTGCATCAGTTGCTCCCCCTGGTGGATGCCAGAGGAACTTCAGCTCCGTTCCTATTCAATGTTGATGTTTTATTGACAGATATCTGGCTGCAGCATGATGATGGAGAGGATCCCAGACCGAGGAACCAGAAACAGACGCTACGCAATCAACCCCCTGGGACACAAGTGGACTCACCACAACATCACATACAGGTGGGTCCGCCCAGAAACACCTGAACAGGTGAGCAGGAAGCAGGCCGTCAGCCTGTTTAAAGAGGCGGAGCTTCAAGCAGCCTGCAAGGCGATGCTCAGGGCAAAGCAAGCCCGCTTACCTGCCGCCTCTTCATCGTCCAGGATCATAAAGTTCCCCAACACCCTGAACAAGGAGGACACCCGGAAGGCCATCAGCATCGCCTTCACCAAGTGGAGCGACGTGTCGCCGCTGACCTTCACTGAAGTCACCAACGGCAACGCCACCGCTGACATCACCATCGGTACGTCACAGAGGAAGGATCCAGACAAACTATCACGGTTATTAACTAAAACTAAACTAAACTAAAACTACCGAAATAACAACAACTGACACTGAGGAAACATTTCTATTAACTGAAATAAAGAAAAACGGAAATTAATGGGAAAAAACTATAATTAACTGGAACTGACATTTATAAAACTAACTAAAACATACTAAAATTATAGACATAATATCTTTAGTTTTAGTTTTTGTTAATCTATTTTTAGTCTTTAAACTGATGGGAAGTTTATCCCCCCCCCTCACAAATAGCTGACGTCAGCTCGCGGGTAACTCTGTACGTCATTACCCGCAAAATGGCGACGACAGCAAAAGTTGGGATAAAACACCAGTCAGTTGATTGTTCAGCAATAATAGAATAACTCCAAGCTGAATTTAGTTTCCACTGAGGTTGAATAATAATACAAACGTTTGTGGATTTAATTCCTCTGATCTTTGGTGCGTTAGGTTTCTACACCTTCAACCACACCGACTGCTGGTGGTCTCCTCTACATCCGTGCTTCGACGGCCTGAATGGGGAGCTGGCTCACGCCTTCCTGCCGCCTCGAGGAGAGATCCACTTCGACAACCACGAGTTCTGGATCCTCGGGAAGTCCAGGTTCAGCTGGAAACAAGGTGATACTTCAGCACTACCAATACTGAAAGGATCCAATTAGAAACCAAATCATGGACTCCAGCACACATCCCTGAGGAACTCCACAAGTAATTGACCAGTAGATCAGAATAGGAGATAAAAATCAATCTGAAAAGTAAAATTCAACAAGAAAGTCTAGTGGAAGTGTCTTGCTTTTAATAAGTTTATTTTAAGAACTATTTTAATAAACAGCATACTAATGTTGCTATGCTAACGCTCCAAGACTAAAATAACCATTATAAATAAATCTTAGCAGGAAAAAGTAGTAGTTCTTAATTATAAAGTTAGCATCCTGGCAGTAATGTTAAATATAGCGTAACAGTTGGTATTGGAGCAATGACAGCCGGCTAATGCTAACAGTTAAGATTTGAACCCAGGATCTTCATGCAGCAAGGCAGCAGTTTGCCGTCTGTGTCACTGGGCTGTTCTCTAAAATCTGACTTCAGACCGGTTTACTGCTGTGGAAATACACACAAACTCAGATATGTTCATACACCTCTACTGAACTCTTGTGATTGATGAGCAGACGGCTCCTTTTACAGCCCTAGCTGGCAGACTGATCCAGAACCAGTGTTGGACTCTGACTCTGTGAATCTGCAGGCGTCTGGCTGAACGACCTAGTCCAGGTGGCGGCTCATGAGATCGGTCACGCTTTGGGGCTGTGGCACTCCAGAGACCCGGACGCCCTGATGCATCCCAACGCCACGTACACCGGGCAGAGAAACATCGCTCAGGACGACGTGTGGGGGATCCAGAGGCTCTATGGTACCGACCCAGAACAGAACTGCTCTTGTCTTGTGTTTACTCTGAAGTCTAAGTTGTTTCTGCCTCCTGTGTGCTGGAGTCAGGTCTCTGTTGAAGTGTCATTGCTAAGGATGTTGTGTTTGTAGGATGCCAGGATAAGAAGAGGGTCTGTGATCCATGGGCTCGACTCGGATTCTGCGAACGAAGGAAGACCTTCATGAGGAAGAACTGTCCGCAGCGCTGTGACCTCTGCTACGGTGACCCCGAGGATCTCTATAGTACTCTTTAGTAGAATGACTCTGTGATCTTTGAAAAGACAGAATCAGAACGTTGTCTCTGGTTTGAAAGCGTATTTCCTGTCTGGGTCTCATTCCCACCGCAGAGCCCCTGGATGTGGTCGCCACGCCAACGTCGCCCCCAGCCAACGTGAAGATCAAGATGGTTCCTCGAGGGAAGGTGGTGGGTTTCCGCTGTGGCACCAAAAGCCTCCGTTCTCCCCCTAAAGTCAGGTGAGCGCAGACAGAGACTTACTGATGAGCTGATTGGGTCGGACCCAGCAGAACTCCACTCAAACCATTTCCTCCATCCTCTGCCTCTGTTTTCTGCAGCTGGTACAAAGACGGCGAGCAGATCCTGACCTCCATCCCCGGATACATCGTGATGAAGGACAGAGACCTTCGCATTGTTGCAAATGAGTTCAACGAGGGCGTCTACACCTGCCAGATCCACCGGCGTGGAGACATCGTGTCCGCCAACTCCTGGGCCATCCGGCTGAAACCAGAGCAGCCGTCCAACAGCTGAGAACGTCAACACAGAGACAGCGAGGAGACACGGAGGCATATGGGGCGTAGCAACCTGGAGGTTTCTAGGGACACCACGTTCCCAAAGGACCCGTCTTATGGGTACACATTGATAGAGAATCCTACAGACCCAACAGATGCATGGATCAGAACTTTACGTCATCTCCTTAGGACTGGTACTGAAGTCAGGGACATCAATGAGTTGCAGAATGCTCTGCCAGAGTTCAAGTCAGGAGAGCTTGAACCATCAGTCAGTGGTCTAACTGGAGTTTGCTTTCCTTGGGGTTCACCATCTCACTTAGGTTTCTTCAGACAGAGTGAAGATTTTGTTCTGCTCTCTACAACCTATAGACCTGTTTGAACACCGCAGTCCCAGGAGATGCTCTTTGACCTCTCTCCACATCACTTGCGCCTTTCAACTGTGATTCTACATATGAGAGCCGGACATCATTGTACCTGGGCCTCAAACATGGATCAACAGCCTCAGACTGGATCACATTGCCAGAACAATAGAGGTTTCTATTATATCAGCTTTATCTGTGGAGTTTTTCTGTCTCAACCATCAGTTTCAGCCTTGGTTCGGACAGGAAATAGCATCATTGTCTAAACACCTGATCTGGTATTCTGTACTCGGTACCAATGACTCGGCTCTCACAGAACTGGAACAACGTCGAACTTTCAAACCCGAAGGTTATCCAGGTCAGGCTGGATCTTTATCAGCACCATGAGAAGAACCATTCAGAGAACCTGGTTTGGGTTCCTAATCAACCCCTGGAAGATCTCACCAAGATCCTACAAACACTACCCACAGTCAGGCCGGATATTCATTTCTGATTTCAACTGGCGGTCCATCTGATTGGCTGAATTTATTTCTGTCATACAGAGTATTTCTACAGGGGTCTTTAAAGCCGCAGTATGTAACTTTTATAGACAATATTTGTAGATATTTGTTGAAACTGTCACCATGTTGTGACAGTTTGCTATGAAACAGATAGTCTGTGGGGAAAAAAAAGATTGACAGCGCTAAGCCCCGCCTCTATTGCAGCATCTTAGCACTAAGAAGGCACTAAGACTCACTCTGATTGGTTGTTTGTGGTTATCACTGGGAGAAAGCAGAGGAGCTGTCTGGTGACAGTTTAAACAGACAGTTTATAAAAAATCTATTTTTTATAAAAGTTATATACTGCAGCTTTAAACTCCCACAGCCAATATCTACCAGATAACAAAATTCTGGTTCCTAATATTGTGATGATAGAAGCTTTTTGATATGTAGAGCAGCTGCAATAAACATTGTTGGCTTCCAGTTGCAGGAACTTTTTCTTTCCAATCAACCTCAGAAATATTTACTGTCCTGCGACTAAACTCACAAAGTTCCAGCTTCTCTTCTTATTGGATGAGTTTAGATCTCAGATTTCTCAAGTGGAAATAAAAGATGTCAACCAAAGGAGACTATATTCTGAATATTAGTGAGGAAAAGTTGTGAAACATTTGAGAGCTAACAGATGTCAGTGAATATCCAGCTCATTTTTTTTTTACTTTTATTTATAGCTGATGGCATTTTGTAGCTGTAAGAGAGAAAGATAAAACATAGGGAGGAATAAATGTCTGCCTAGAAAGAGTTGAAATTAATTTAATGTATTTAAAAGAAAAAAACTTGGATATCATCTGAGTTTTTAGGCAGAAATGAACTAATCTATTGGCCAATGCGTTTTTCTTTAGTTTAGACTAAGGCTATAGTTATTTTTTATATTTTGTTATCTGAAGCTGAAAAGCACAATATAAAGCTATACATGCTGCTTTGGTAGCGCTAGCAACATTTACTAGACAAAATTAAAAGTTAGCTTTGACTGCATTAGCCACTAGTAACTTTTGTTTACCAATGCTAAGCTTAACGTTAGCGACAAGATGCTAACATTCTTACTAAGAACTGTTTACTACTTTGTGTTATATGTTTACTTGTTCGGGTTAATTTTGTGTTATTAGCATGTTAGCTTCGTTGCACAAACGTCATTTGTTGGTTTTCTGAGCCAAGTTTACGATGAGGTTAAAGATGCTAAATATCATTAGCAGAGCTAGAAAATAATGGTTTTAACAGTTAAATGACGACACTCAGAGAAAATACAGAGGGGCCCTTCATGTTTGTTTAATAAGTTATAATCTGAATACATCGATTAAAGGCTGACTGATCGTCACCATGACGACCAGGACGTCTCCGTCTGTTGTTGTTTCCAGCTTCCTGAATGAAGGTCCAGCTGTCGACTCGCCGATCGTCGGGAACAAAAGCCGGAGAACAAAGAGCGTCTGGTGGGACCGGGAGGAGATGTGGGTCAGAACCGGACTGGGTTAAACATGGGACAGACTGCGAGTTACATGCGACAGAAACAAAAGAATGGGGTTAAACAACAGACATGGTACAGAGATAAACATGGGATAGACACACGGAACATGGGATCAAACAGGGATTAAGACCAAAACATTCAAGAATGGGATGATTACAGGGCAAAGAGAGGACAGAATGAGATAAAGATGAGATAAATCCAGGGTTAAAAACAAAACAAAGCAGATCCTCTTAGTTTAAAGAAGAGTTTTACATAAAAACAAGAAAATTACAGACAGCACTTATTATCTATTGATATTGATCAAGTGTCTATCGCGATATATATTGTTAGCCCTAAATTATAGTCAACATAATCATGGTAAAAACTGCTGACTCACCGATTATAATCCACAAAAAAAATATATATATATTGTAAATTATTGTAAAATTGAGTGGAAAGAAAAAATGCAGTAAAAACAAAGATAACAGCAGCCTTGAGAAGATCATGAAGGAAAGTCTATTCAAGAATTTTGGACAGATTCATAAGGTGAAGACACCACACAAAGACAAAGACACTCCTGAAACAGAAATAACATCATCTAACTTGAGATGAAAGTAATGTTTGTATTTCGAGAAAATGATGAGACACAAGAACCAACAACCCAGATGAGTGGAAGATCCCTTTTTAAGGTGACTCAACATAATTCCTTATAATAAAAAACTGATTAGGATAGATCTATGGGCTGTGCAAAACATTTTCATTATATTTTTTGCACAAAATCATTCTTAAATCATGAGGCTGTAGTTCTGCTCAGTTTTCAGCTATTTTAGTGCCTCTGTCACTTTAAATCCATATAAGCTGCTACTGGCCACTTCCCCCAACTCGTCATTTAAACTCACAAGTGAAAATGGCTGCAAACAGATACACAATTATACAACCGTAGATCTTTGAAAAGCACAAGTGGAGCCTCCTGCACAACCAACAAGAATGCAGCAAGTAGTTTCTTGTTGGTAAGTCAACAACAAAACACTTTCTGTCTTTTCCAGCAGACACTTTGCAGTGCACAGCAGTAAAACCAGCTGACCAAATGTGCTGGAGCGATGCCTGGGTTGCTAGGTAACAGAACAGGTTCAGCTGGGGTTGCTAGATAACGGTGCAGAGGAATGTGACCCAACCTTCAAGAGGTTTTAGAAATTTTCCAGACACCAAAAAACAGCTGGGTGTTTGTTTAGTAGCCTGGACTTGCATTATCAATCCTGTAATATTAAAGTTTTGTAATAAACTGAATTTTGGGTTTTCCTTACCTGTAAATCATGATTAAAATAAATAAACACTTGAAATATACTGTATAATTTTGTGCTTGATAAATTTATATGATTTTTATTTAAAAATTTTACTCCAGTAAGACTATCCAAACTTAATGATAAAATTACTGGAGTAAATAAAAAATTCTAGCTTTGTAAAAGTTGATTTTTCACCCCCCCAAAAATGGAAATAAATACATATTAAAATGCAAAATAAAAATGTTGCTGAGGATAAAGCAGGCCTACAAAATACGTCATAATTTAAATTCCAGTAAATAACATTCAGCTTTGAAGGCTGTTTAAATAACAGACGCCAGTCCGGTGGGTTCTGGCTAAAGGTTCGGTGTTTCATGGCCGTCCATCCTAAATGTCATCTATGGACCTTACCACGCTCCGCCCACGGGGCCGCGTTTCATTGGCTGATGCTCATTCTACGTCATAGCAGACTAGCCATGTGCTTTTTAGGCTCACAAACACATTTGGATTAAGACCTTCTCAACAGACGGGCAGAAAGTTTATGCATCAGAAATCAAAAACAAATGTTTCTCCATTGCCAGTGTGGGATCTGTACAGGTGATGTCAGGTATCCTGATCGCATTTGTGGGACTAAAATTCATAGATTTCCAAAATCTGAAACCGAATGCCTTGCTTGGATCAAAGCTTGTGAACAACCGTAGGATCAATAAGAACAAAGGAGTGTGTGCTGATGTAAGTATTATTGATTTGCTTTCTGTCTGTTTAGTGAACGGGGATATTTTGAGTGATTGTTCATCCATTTGAAATTCTGCTTTCCAGCGTCAGTAGCGTTGTGCATTTTGTAGATGTAATTGAGTGGAATACTGTTTCACCAACTGTTTCATATGTATTGCATTTTTTTTTTTTTGCATCTTTTTATTGTTGTTGTTTTTTTTATTGTTGCTTTATTGTTTTATTACTGCTGCTGTTTCTGATATGATGTAAAGCACTTTGAAATGCCTTGCTGCTGAAATGTGCTATACAAATAAAATTTGATTTGATTTGCATTAAAAAAAAATATTACAATTTATTTATTTATTAGCATTTTGTCGGCGGGGATGTCAGCAGACCCCAGCAGAAAGTTTTCGGTTGTTTCTTTCTGCTGAGACGTTTAACAAACACTGTTAGCAAGTCAACGCTAGCAGCAGTAAGAAACTTTACCGTTAGAAGATGGAATAACATAAACTCAAAACTAAAGAAGTATCAAGGTTAGAAGTGAAAATGACCAGCTGTATAATTAAGTCTTTCGCGTAGTTTTATTTTAAAAAAAAAACACCGTTAAGCCGAGCTTGTGAGCTAACATTAGCCAGTTAGCACTGAGCTCAGCAGTAAGTGGGGGTCGTCATTACAACAAAGAAGAGCTACTTTGTCCTAAAACTATGTCTGAAGCTGCAGGTCTGGGCTTTAAATGAACACTATTAAATCCAGACGGGTCTGATTGTTCTTCCTCCTTCTGATCGCAGGATTCATCCTCATCCTCTGAATCATCATAGGCCACCAATGAAGACATTTTCACCTGACAGAAAATAAGGAAACAAATCTAAGTTTCATTAATTCATCTATGGTCCAAATGCGCCATCTAGTGGCCAATTCAATACCTACAATTACAACAACAAAGATAAAATCAGAGAAAGAAACAAGAAAATGTTTAATTTATTCATTTAAACATACAGAGGATTTTGCATTTTGAGGTTTTTTAATTATAACCTATTTACTAAAGTGGATGGATTTGTTGCCAACTAATAAAGATGTCTAAAAAAGTTAAATAAATAAAATAAATCACCTTCAATGCAGCAGCATAATCTCACACTAAAGTCAAAATTTTTATTTTAATAAATTTATTCAGCAAGCCTGTCATGATAACACATTTTATTGGACAATAATTTGCCCCAGAAGTTACTGGGATAAATGATAATATTGTTGTTTTGAGACCATTTTCAAGTAACATAATGCTAGAGGCATAATAATGCAAGAACACATTGTTAAAGATCAATAAACTTTAAATTCTACAGAATATTTAACACTATAACCAGAAGACATTTAAAATTTTCAAAATAAATAAAGCAACAAATGAACTGATGAGACCAAAGCTCCAGACTGAGGAGTTTTGTCATCCAGTTTTTGGTAGAAAGAAATAACGCAAATGGAAATTATTGTGTTTGTTTTAAATTATCATGCATGTAGCAGACCCTCCCAAATGAAGGATGTTGGTTTTACTAATGATTTACTAGAAAGTCTACACTCTCATCTTTTCAGTAAGTCTTAATTTTTGTGCCCTGCTATCAGCAGCTTCCATCCTCTTCTATCAGCAATGAAAAATTATAAATACACACAACGTGTTGGAAAACTGTGTTTGGTGATTTACTTCTTTTTGTCAGGCTTAAGTGATAAAAGTTGGAAAAACACAGATTTTCTTGGCGTTTAAAATAACAACACAGAAGACCTCGTTTGTTTATTTATTTTACAATTTTGTTATTGTTTATTTTTTAAACAACAGCTGCAGATTAAACTGAATGTTACAACCTTGACATGATTATATGAGTTGTTTTTACCGAGAAATCAATCAGAACGACTTGAAAATGGTCAGATCCGCTTCTCTGGCTGAAATGCGCTCCCGACACAAAGGGAACAGATTATCACAGGGGAACAGATTATCACAGGGGAACAGATTATAACAGGAGGAACAGATTAGGGAACAGATTATCACAGGGGGAACAGATTAGGGAACAGATTATCACAGGGGGAACAGATTATAACAGGAGGAACAGATTATCACAGGGGAACAGATTATCACAGGGGGAACAGATTATAACAGGAGGAACAGATTATCACAGGGGGACAGATTATAACAGGGGGAACAGATTATCACAGGGGGAACAGATTATCACAGGGGTACAGATTATTACAGGGGAACAGATTATCACAGGGGGAACAGATTATCACAGGGGGAACAGATTATAACAGGAGGAACAGATTATCACAGGGGAACAGATTATCACAGGGGGAACAGATTATAACAGGAGGAACAGATTATCACAGGGGAACAGATTATCACAGGGGGAACAGATTATAACAGGAGGAACAGATTATCACAGGGGGACAGATTATAACAGGGGGAACAGATTATCACAGGGGTACAGATTATCACCGAGGGAACAGATTATTACAGGGGAACAGATTATCACAGGGGAACAGATTATTACAGGGGGACAGATTATAACAGGGGGAACAGATTATCACAGGGGTACAGATTATCACCGGGGGAACAGATTATTACAGGGGAACAGATTATCACAGGGGGATCAGATTATCACAGGGGAACAGATTATTACAGGGGGATCAGATTATCACAGGGGAACAGATTATTACAGGGGAACAGATTATCACAGGGGCATCAGATTATCACAGGGGAACAGAGCTGCTCCTTTGAATACCTTGGGATAAGGCTGGACATTTATTTGTGTCGTTCATCATTTATTGTGAACAATTTTGATTTATTGTCATCTTGATAAATTTCAACTAACGTTAAAAAAAAATTATTTTTTTTTTGCCACAGTCAAAAATATGATAAAATTTTGTTTAATCCATGGCAGCTGTTCAGCTGTTGGTGGGCCTAGCTCCGCCTTCGAGCCGTAGCTCCTCCCAAATATGACTTTTACGTTATATTTGATATAAATAGCACTTTTTTTTAAACAACTGAAGTTAATATGGTTATTTGATTATGCTGTAAAGTGGCACTAAACACATGATACTGCCCCTTTAAAGTGA
>CAEGAG010275447.1:0-13255 GCA_903067065.1 Brachyrhaphis terrabensis
CAGCATCAGTCTGTAAGTCACCTTTATATTAGCAAATGTTCCTTGTCAGTACAGGTTGGTACAAATGTCCACTCTTACATTTCAATCCTCTTTTCTTAGCTCACGTTCCAGATTCAGGCTTTACTCAACAGTCGACGAACTCTTGTGAGTCCCATTACTCTGAACACTTCAACCCAGCCTGGCTAGACGTGAGTGAGGGATCCAAGCCTTAATACAAACACAAATGTTTTGTTCTTTGCTACGGTAGCCACTTGGCTTAATTTCTTCTTCACTAAATAAATGAATGTATAATTGCACCATGTAGAAATGAGGAATCCTTAACACTGATTTTATTCTGCATTACCATGTTAGCCAATGTGGCAGTTTGACTTAGACATGCTGTGCATTTTAAATTAAGATTGTTCACAAACGTTATTTGTTTAGTTTAGCTCCTTATTTGTTCCTGTTAAAAACCTTTTCTTATAAAAATAAACTTTTGTACTTTTGCAATGATACCTCTGATTGCAGCATCTGTATTTAAAGGGAATTATTTTCCAGAGTGCTGCTCTTCTTTTTAATTTAAACCCCAACATGCCAAAAATCCCACTAACACAGCCTTTCACTGTGTTCATTTATTCCTGACAGAAATAAAGACCACCGATACAAAATACAAAAATTTTTTCTCAAAGGTGGTTTTTCTTATAATCTTTAGGAGGTACAAAAGGCAAATAGGAAAAAAAATAACAGTAACAGTCAGTTTGTACACAATTTGGTAAAAAAAAAAATTGGCCATTTTACAGTTTGTAAACAGCTTTAAGTCTGCTCAGGTCACTTTCCCACTCGAGGTTTGGGTTTATCGAAATGGGATCAAAACAAGTAAAACTTCAATATTAATGCACATGTGGACCAGTTATAATGGTAAAATACACTGGGAACCTTCAGATTCAAACAGAAGAAAACAAAATAATAATTTAAAAAAAACCTGTGAAAAATGTAGTTTTGGCAGGAATCACATTTTAACAGCTAAGCTTTTGTCAGCATGCAAATCTGCTTTGACATTGACCCTGGAATCTATCCCAGCATGCATTGGAGAGAAAGACAAAAGACCATGTTCAACATGACAAAAACAATACAACAGATTTAGTTAGGTTCATCTCCAGAGATAATTTGTAGAAATGTATGACGGCACACTGTGATGAGACATATTACCCATTTATCTTCCCTATTCTGTACTGAGGACGGATGAAGAATTGTAAACACAAAAGGACACCTAACGTTGCACTTTTAATATATCATAATAGTAAAAAAAAAAAAACTCCAAACAAAATAAACATCAACCAAAACTCCTGCAAACATGCACAAGTTTGGCCGACTTTAAAACGACCTACAATTTCCACATAGAATCAGTCATATTTAAATTATTTAAGAATTTAGGACATAAAAAAATGACATAAAAACAGTCCAGTGACCTTCACAGTGATGTTGTGGATACCTGCAGTAATGGTGATCAGCCTCCAGAGGGAGCTATAGTCTCTCGCTAGAACACAACCAGCTGCTCCTGTTTGATCCAGGATGTGTTCCTCTGACTGCCTGGCTCCCGCAGCCATCTAGTGTCCTGTGTCCAGGTCCCTCATGTATTCCTGAAGTGCCTGCAGCCTTGCATCAATCTCTGACAGCTCAGCCCCAGTGTCTATGGAGCTCTCTGTGGTTTTGGACATCAAATGATTACTACATAAATAACATCAGCTAAGACTTTATTAAGTGTTCTCCGGCCACATTGTGCTAAACTTTATATATCAAATATACAACTTAAAATAAATTTTACTTTCTAATTTAACACCTTGAAATTGGGCCTCTGGCTAATCCTTTAGGATAGTTTTTACCAGTGTTTCACTGAGAAGTAGCTGTTATGAGCTCAAATGATGAGCAGTTCCACCAGGATTTTGCTATTTGATGCTGAAGGAGCAGAGTGTTTTGCACATGCCATGGGAGATTAAATTATTTCTCAAACATGCATGAAAGAACCAAAGCAACTCCAGGTGTGTTTTCCAAGAGGGAAAAACATTATAACATGTCATAAAGCAAAAAAAAAAAAAAAAAAGTAAATTTTACATAATACCGCCCCTTTTAAAAGAAAAGAAAAGAATTAATGAAGTTACCTTTGTCTTTTATTCTGTGTGTTGGAGTGCTACTTAATGGCTTTCTGGTTAAAAGGCCTCGAGACTGAAACAGAAAATAGAAACAAGAAACCATTAATTTTACATGCAGAAGGGAAAAAAGGCACAAACTGATTAATCATAAGTACTGTTTTTATAGCTCTGATGATTTTGTAACCTCATTTAATTCATGCTTTTTTATTTAAATCAAATATAGTCTACATTTACCCACTCACTATCAAGTTAATTACTCACCATATTAGGTCCATTGTATGTCTGTTTTCTTCCCCTGTAAAAAGAATTAAGGATTAAAATAGCCCAGACACTTTTCTGAAGACTCATTTCCAGTGCAGACCCAGTACCTGAAAAGTGTTTTGGCCATTTCATCCATGTCTGCTAATGAGCTGTCAGAGGAGTTCCTGCTGCCTCTACGCTCCAGCGACAGGCTCCTGCCTCTGCTTCCGGCCCGGACCGCCTGAGGATAAGCCTCCCTGGACCGGGAGCGGCCCCGCTCAGGGAGCACCGGGGAATTTAGGATTTCCCGTCGCACCTTCCGCTGTCTGGCAATAAAAAAATAAATTAAAAGGTGTTAATAAATTCACCTGCTGCAACGAATACAGAGTCAATAAAAGGGAAAATGTATAGGAACCAACTTTTTGAGTTCTGCCTCTCTCTGCCTGCGCTGCCTGTCCTGGATGTAGGCAGTTGGGTCAAAGCGAGGAACCCGAGACCCTGCAAGACACACAGTGTCAGTACAAGAAATTGGGGATCATTAATGACTGAAAAATTATTTATAAAGACATTCACATTATATATTTGCTTGTGCGAAAACAACAAAATGGAGTAGTTCTTCTAAATTCAGTTTAATTGTTGAGTGTTGCTTTGTCTCAAGCTACGTAATCCTTGGTCATTTTGCTGATTTAACTATGGATAACTGGCACTAGTGTATCGATGATCTTGTTGCATAAATGCTGCGTTTCAATTGTACTTGAAACTGGGAAATTCAGACTTCCCAGCCAGAAAAATCAACTGGAATGTCCTCCGTCGTCGGAGACTGGCAACAACTCCAACTACGCCAAGTTACGGCTTGTAAGGTGGACTTTGCATCAGCAAAAGTCTGTTAAATAAAATCAGTGTTACATGTAATGGCTGCAACCCTAAACTGAAAAAAACAAAAGTGGTGTTTGCTTATGAAAAGTAAAACTAAAATTTAGGTTTATAAAAGCTATTGGGATAAATTTTTATAAGCGTCGCCATTTTAAATTCCTACTTCTTAACTAAAACGCTTTCTTCAGGTCTGATGTCAAACCCAGCTCTGAGTTCCCACTTCCCAGGTAACTTGAACGCAGCATTAACTTAAAACAATATTTTCCATCTCCATAAATAGTTAGCAGTACGTACTGGTGGGTGAAGGCGACGGCCTCAGCATGTGAGGACGTGGTCCCGACGAATCCGACCTTCTTTCCCTCTCCCCTGACCTCAGTCTTCTGTCCTCCAGCCGCTCTCTGGACCCGGAGCGAGCCCTGACCCCTCCATACCCAGAACTCCTCTCACGCGACAGCGACCGATAGACTTCCCCGTCAACTCGAGAGCTGATGCGACCCGAAACAGGCGTCACTCTGCTGCAGAACGCGAACACTCAGTGAGTCCTCACGTTCTGAATGCTCCGTCCACAATGAAAGCAAATGAATGAATGAAAGAGAAGGAAAGTAAAGATATAGTACACGCTTAGATTGTCTAACCCTCGCCGTAGGAACGCCAGCTCACTGGTGAGACTCTTGACCCGAACGCGGAGCGCACACTCTGAAGCTCTCAGCTCCTCCAACTAGAAAATGAAGGAGGAAGGTTAAAACCAGCAGAGAAACAAACTAAACATCAGCGATCTTACCCAGTGAACTTTCACCTGCTCTACTAGGAGTCGCTGTTCTTGGCACCTTTTGCTAGTGGAGCGTTGACTTTTGGCCCTCTCCTTGATGAGCTGCTCCTCCAGTGTCCGCACCACTTCTTTGACCCTCCAATCTCCTCTGCCCAGTCCAGAGTCACTCCCACTCATTTGCAGTCTCTCCAGAGCCTTGGCCATGGCTTCCTTTTCTTCTTTCACTGCAGTGAGCCTTCAGGGAAAACAGTGGTATCAAAAACATAACACTACTGTTATTGTAGGGAGGATCTTTCTAATTTGTTCTGACTGATTATAACTCCAAAACACAACAATTATCTGTGGTTTCAGTTCATTAAGCTACCTAGTCATGTTACCGATTCAAAATCCCAAGTACTCACAGAAACCCATTTACTTGCTATAATTTTACATAAACATTCTCCTTCTCAAAAACTGAGTTGTTTTCAATTACAATTCAACACATCTTTAGACTCCTGAATGCAACAGAGAGATTAAAGAGGCCTACTCTTGTCGAAGCCGGTGTATTTCCAGATCTGTAGATTTGCCGCCTCCATGGGAGGTGAGCGCGCTGATCTCAGCCCTGAGGGCTCGGATCTCCTTCTGCAGGCTAGCTGGGTCAGGCTTTCCCACATACGGCAACGGCAAAGGGTAGTGTATCCTACCAATACAACAGAATTAAATGCAATGAATCAAAATGAAATCTAGGTCCAAGAGAGGACAGAACAACATTCCATACGGAGATCCAAACCTGTCAAACTCCACTGTGTAAATGAGGATGAGGTATCGCTTGGCGGTGAGAGCTGACTGCTGCTGGTGGCCACGAGGACGACTGACCACTCCCGCTTTTCTGTTACGCAGCAGCTCCAGGTCAGCATAGGTCAGGAGGTCAAGGGTGACAGAATCACTTGTCTGGAAAGAGAAACTGTAGTTAGATGGAGCCCATTTCGCTTCATCGTTTGATAAACCCGCATCTCAAACACTGCTAGATCATTTCCTGTTACAACCATGAACACGTTTAACTCCATATAGTCTGAAATAATTTGATCTTATTTTGCTTTTCAAAAAATTCCAAATGAAGTCTCAAATACTAATTTGAATATGTCAAATTCAACAAAATTAAACGTAAGTACTTAGAAGCTAAAGTAGGCACAACGTAATAAAGTGTCTCCAATATGTGTGTGTTGAACAGCATTAGTCTGAGTGGTTGTTTGATGTGAATTTGCAACATCAGGCAACAATGTAAACATGTAGCAGATATGTGTCTGCGGACACTGTTGTTCATTTTGGAAAAATTGTTTTGTATGTTGAGTAATTTGAACTGGATTTGTTCATCTGGTGGGATTTGAGTGCTTTTTTGTCAGTGTGTTAATTTTTTTTCTGTTTGAAGCAGCTAACAACGTTTGAAAGATTGGATGTGTAGAATCTCTGTCTGTGAAAAACGTTCAGCTCGAGAGGGCAGAACATTTCTCACTCAACTGGAAACACTGAACTCCAGTGAATGACCTCCTCATCGGCCAGCGTCGCCCCAAGCAAACCTGTCTGTTTCTATTACTACTCAAACTCTAAACAGTTAGGATATATATAAAAAATACAGCACTGTACCTTCCTCACAGCAGATTCCAACATGCTGCAGAAAATAGGAAACTGTTTGAAGTTGCCAGTTTTGCGAGTGAGATCTTCAATGTCTAATCGAAAGAATAAGAAAGAAAGAAATATAAACACAAGCACAATCTGTGTCATACATGACGTGTTATTTAAATAAACCACTTACACGCAGGATCAAACTCCCCCCGCCACTGATCTGCTGTCACAGAGTCAGAGATTTCCACAATCAGCAAATTCTTATCCAGTTCGATCTTCACAGAAAACTCCACTCCTCGAAACACGATGTCCTCCATCAACTCAGAGCCGTCTTCCATCTCTCTGGACCTGCACTGGAGAGAATAATGCAAAATTGTCTTTAATCAAAAAATACAAATTAATACCAATTGATAAAATAGAACAGGAATTGGTTACTTTAACTACCAGCTGCGTTATAGTTTACACAAAAGAAGCTTTAAAGAGTATTTAGAGCATGACAATGAGCCTGATCACAATTAAAATATGTACTTTACTTTCCAAAACAAAATCTCTGTAAAACATATAAACAACAGGCACAACCTGTTAGTTAAAGGGAAATTATTTTTTTCCCCAGCTGGTACTGTATTTTAAATCTTAGGTAAATGTTAATTATACTTGCTAAAAATTGGCTAATTGAACAAATTGTGTACATCTTATCAGACATGCTCTGTTATAGATCACAGCCAAGTTTGTTCCATATGGTAAAATTCTGATTTGTATTTCACTGTAAAAACCCCCAGAAACATTTGATACATGGGTTTTGTTCTGTGTATATCTATTAAGCTAATATTACTAGGCAATAATTTCCTCTATTTATCCATCTATAAAATTTCCCAGTTTTCTATTCTGTTCTATTCAAAACCACCACTCGGGGCAGTAGTGAGCAGAATCGATGTTTAAGACTTGACATTTTCATTTATCCTGTAAAAATAAAAAAATATGTATAAAACGTAAGGTACTCATTTAACATCGGAAGTGATGATTTTAGGGAGTAAGTTATTAACTACATNTTATTAACTACATTAACTAATGTGGCGTATAGTCCTGTTAGGATTATTGCGCTTCACTTCACTTTCTCTGGTCACAGCGAGTCTGTAAACACATTTTTAATCGCCGTATTAAACAAAGTGAACTTGAAACATATAAAGCCTGATAAAGACAACAACTTTGTTTCAACACAGGCTTTGGAAAGCTGATAATAAGCTGCTGGGATGCAAATGTTTTTATCTTCATCTCCTGACCAGCGGTCAGCTAGCGACTGTTACCGCGTCCGCTGCAGTCAAATTAACTGACCAACGTTAGCTAAGTGTAGCTAGCACAGACATCACTAAATAGTTAGGACTAATTATTTAAATTTGCAATACATTTAGCTTGAAAATGGACGCATTTGGGTCGCGTAAGCGTGTTCAGATTGAAAACAAAGCAAACAAACAATTGTAGGTTAACAGTACCTGGAGTTGCAGTGATTATCCTGACCGTGTCAAGCTGTCAAAGCATAGCTGTTGGGAAACCGTCGAGAAGAGCTCGCTTACAGAGCGCATTGAAACCTGAAGGCAGTAAATTGAGATTGCTCTCAAGTCCCAAACAGGTTGCAATCCATCGATGAACCACAGCGGACAACAGAGCGGTTCAACAACCGGGAACCGTTAAATTCTTCTTCGTCAGTGCTGATCTACTTCGGCCTCCCGAGACTTGTTGTTCACCAAGCGCAATACTGACACCTAGAGGCACCGGAGAGACATTGCCAAAACAAGACCGCTTAGTAAGGAAACGCGCATGAGTCAGAAACAGGAACACAGAGTGAGCACTAATTGTATTTTACTCAATTACATTTACTTGAGCAACTATTTAAAATAAAAAATATAAACTATACTTTGTATTTGCACTTAGATAATATTATGAAGAAGTAAAAGTGTCCCCACTCAATTTCTCGATACTCTACCCACTGTGATTAACTTAAATTAATAAAGAACAAACTTGTTTTTATTACAAATGCACCAGAAGAAAACATATAGTTTGTTCAAATGAGATGTCTTGTTTGTACACAAGCTTTGTTGTTTTTATGTTATTCTCTGCTGAGCCTTTTGTGCCACTAGGAGGTCGTCATAATTATACAGTAAATTGACTTTCCTTTAAATTTGTCCTAAAATATATGTACATTACTTACTGTAAGTTTTAGTTTTGTAAGTTTTAGATTGAGATAAATTGATTTACTTTCTTTTTTTTACAGAAAGGAGCTACCCAAATATAAGAAAGAAAACTATATTCAGAGCCTAACAGAACACATTTTTATTGTAAGAGTGCAGAGAGAAAGATTCAAGCAGAGGGGGGAGAATATTTGTGGCATTAAATCTGAGCACAGAAACAAAATATTGAGATACAAGCATAACATTTAAAACAAGATGTTTTATGTTTCTGGACTCGACTTTGTGAAAAACACAGTCCTCATTTGAATGTAATGGCATTTAAAGTAAAAAGTATGCTTTAACAGTTCCACCAAATTCTGTAGAAAGGATGGCAAGCATTTCTGTATTTCTGCAGCAGAGAATTATTTTTGTAGGGATTGTTTTATTGAAAGACACCTGTAAAAATGTTGAAGTGATCTTTGATGTTTCACCTAATCTAGCGTTTGTGATAATCACACCTACTCAAACTACCACTGAAACAGAACCAAACACAGTCTGCAGCCTCTGCAGCAGGTGTCTGACCTCCCCACACATCGCCCACTGTCTTCCTTTCACCTGTGGGCTATTTCAGGAAACACAGACTTCCCCAATTATAACCTACAAATAGAACTTCTCTGAGTGGAGAGTTGTTTTACCGACACAAACATTTATTGATAGAAAAACTTGAGGAATAAGGTCAATCACCACGATGACATATGGCATACTAAACATTGGAAGGCATCAATATTTTCAGTGTCCAACAACATAAGCCTTTTTTTACATAGGTCACAATGATCAACTTTAATCCAAGTTGATTATTTTCCACCATGTTTGCTGTGTCCTCTTGGTGGCTTGTGGAATACTGCAAACAGGACTTCTTATGTTTTTTTTTGTTGTTGTTGTTTTGCTATCATTTTTAGCAATGGGTTTCTTCTTAGAAATTTCAAACGGGGCCAGATTTGTGAGGTGCAGCTAAGAGTCCCATGATTTGATTTGTCTCCTGAGGTGTAGCTCTCTGCAGCTCTTTCAGAGCTACCATCCGATTCTTGGCTGCATGTCTGGTTAATGCTCTCCGTGGTCGATGCTCTCCATTGGCCATGTCATGGTAGGGTTGCAGTTTTGCCATACACATTTTTGAAAGACGAACAGAGCTTTGTGAAATGGGAGATTGTTTGGTGTCTGTTTTAATCTTCTCCATATTTGTCTCTGACTTCTCTCCTGTGTTCGTTAGTCGTCATGATGCTTTTTGTCCCCAATGTCCTACGGATCTCAGAGACACTGGGAAGTGTTTATCCTTCATTTAAAATGGCAACAAACTACATTGCAGTTGCAGGTTCTAATATGTCAAAATCCGCATGCACACTATTAAAACAAAATATGATACATTTTCAAAGCTTGCAAGAATGGGTGCAAACACCTGCATGTTGCTTTGCTGGTTTGCTCAGATAAACATCCCCACAAAGGAAAGAATAATTACATTCTTTTCTTTTGCTGTATAACTTTTAGAAAAATAGCACTAAACAAGACCGATGGCTTTCTTCATATTGAGGCAGATGGGCAGTGTGTCTTCCACACCTGCCCAATGCTGTCATCAGTGGGCTGGCGGGGAGGGGAACCCATGCCCTTACCTGCAGCACCAGACAAGATTAAAGGGATGAACAGACAGAAAACCTGATGCTCATGCTCAGTACATCCTCCCACACAGTCTGCAGAACAACAAAAAGCCACTTAGTGGGTCTGCAAGCTGCATCATGATCCTAAAAGCAGAAGCGGAAAGTAATGTTTCCAACACTCTCATGTTATTAAAGTGATCTGCCAAACTTGTGTTCACACAATGGTTTCGGTTTTAATAGTTTTAATTATTCCTGTTTAATTAGAAGAAAGCCATTTGCGTCTGGATAGCTGAAACAATCAAGTGTCTTAATCAACAGTTATATGAGTGATTTTTTTTTAGTCCAGTTTGGCCAATCTGGGATGTGGTAAATGTGTAAAATCAAGAGAAGGGCTTTAACAATGAAGAGAGAATGATATCACTCAGAGCGGTGTCTAAAGAAGATGGTTTTTATAGGAGATGATGATGTCACTGTGTGACAGATGAAACATCAGACACACACTCACACACTCACACGCCCCAACACACACAAAACTCGAGAGGCTTCTTGTCATTGTTCCACACACACATGGAAGAAGCGCACACTAACCAGCTGCGCTCTGGGGAGCGGACTCTCAACATCCAGGTAGAATAAAAACAGGTTTTATACTTTATTTGTTTAATGACCTTTGGCTTGCATGTAAAATGTTATGATTTTGTAAAGGTTCTTTTTCTTTAAGTGTTAATTTTCCACTCCTATAATCCTTACGAGGTTCTAATTCAGTCAAAGTTAGTCATGTTTTCACTTTGATTTGTTTAGACAATGCAAAGATTAATCTAAATCATCTAAAAGATTTACATTTGCAACAGCTACTGATTGATCTGCATCTTTTTGTGTGTTGTTCCAGATTTTCCACAATGTAATAATCAAAGCAGCTCTCAGAGCATTTATCCTTTTCAATTGGCTTTCCTTGCAAAAATGCAAGTAAACCTTGTTTGACTTGGGGGTTCTGGCAGAGGGGTGGAGGTGTATGCTTCTGCAGTGGCGTCTCTGTGTGTCGGCTGTGCTCATGGCTCAGAGGAGGGCTGCAGGTGGCTGCTGCTGCTGCTGCTGCTCCCGGGCTCCCCTGAACGAAGACAACGCTCGTTTCTGCTTGCTGGCCGGCCTCATCCTTCTCTACTTGCTGTGCGGAGCGGCTATCTTCTCGGCTTTGGAGCACCCGTTTGAGATCCGTGCCCGGCTTCTCTGGAAGCAGCAGCTGGAGAACTTCACGAGGCGGTACAGGGTCAACCTGGGCGCCCTGCACACCCTGCTGCGGCAGTACGAGCAGGCGAACGGAGCCGGGATCAGAGTGGACGAGTTGAGGCCACGTTGGGACTTTTCTGGAGCTTTTTACTTTGTGGGCACTGTGGTCTCTACTATTGGTAATGACTCACTTTTATACACTTTAAATTCTCTTAAATCTTCAGTAATTGAGGCAATAATTGTAAAAATACTGCCACCACTGACTTTACCTGAGTAATGTTTGAAGAGGGTGCTGGGGTTTTCTTCAAATCTAACCAAATTGGTGTCAAACTTTTGTGTAGCAAAAAATTCTGTAAATAAAAGTGACTTTTAATGAGGTCATCAAACAGGGTCTGATATCACTCTACTGTGCTACATTTGTGCTGGTTTGTGCAGTAAAAAAATTAGAATAATAAAAACTTTCTAGAGGTCAACAGAGATAAACACAACCACACAAAATTGATATAGATAGCTTGTGCTACATTTGTGCTGCTTTGTGCAACTAAAATTTATGTAGCACAGTTGACTGATACCATATTTTGTTTGATTTTGTAAATGTGGTGGAGGATGCTGGTTGACCTTTGATGACCTCTGAAAACATTTTCATGAAATGATCACGGCACCAGCTAAAATTTTGGCTGCACAAACTTTTCACAACAATTTTGTTTGATTAAAAAACTTCACTCAGTTTTTTAACCTTCACTTGTCCTTTCCAGGTTTTGGCATGACCACACCGGCAACCATCGCCGGAAAGATATTCCTCATCTTCTATGGCCTCATTGGTTGTGCAGCCACCATCCTCTTCTTCAACCTCTTCCTCGAAAGGATCATCACCATGTTGGCATACATCATGCGCTGGTGTCACGAGCGGAGGTTGAGGTGCGGCGGAGCGGGTGTGGTGTCAAGCAGAGAGGAATCATCTGGTGAAGAGGACAGCCTGGAAGGCTGGAAACCGTCAGTCTATTACGTGATGCTTATTCTCGGTCTGGCGTCTGTTGTGATTGCCTGCAGTGCCTCCACCCTGTACAGCACCATGGAGAACTGGAGCTACGTCGACTCCCTCTATTTCTGCTTCGTGGCATTCAGCACCATCGGCTTTGGGGACCTGGTGAGCAGCCAGAGGGAGCGCTATGAATCCCAAGGGGCCTACCGGCTCGGAAACTGCCTTTTCATCCTAATGGGAGTGTGCTGTATCTACTCGCTCTTCAATGTCATTTCTATCATTATCAAGCAAACTCTCAACTGGATCCTGGGGAAGCTGGCCTGCTCTGGGCAACGCAAGCTCTGCTCCTGCCCCTGCCTTCGAGGTAAAAAGCAAAGCCAGAGGGGTCCGGCGGCACGCCTCAGACTCAAGCGAGTGAAACGCAACGCTGTGCAGCCTATCTCCACCCAGTGCCCCATGGGAAGGCAACGCTACACGGACGGCTCTGTGGAAAGTGTGTGTGACAGCGAGACAGACGCTGGTCCAGGGGCTGAAGTGCATCTGGGCCGTCGTCTGTCTGGAGAGATGATCTCTGTCAATGAGTTCATGGTGTCCAATAAGGTGTCTCTGGCGTTGCTGCAAAAGCAGCTGAGTGAAACTGCTCACCAAGGGCCACGGCAGAGCTACGGGCACCAGAACGGGTTTTCTGGAGGGGTGGGGGCCTTGGGAATTATGAACAATCGCCTGCAGGAAACCAGTGTGGATAGATAGCGTCATTGCTTTGGGCTCTTTAGAAAACCATTAGCTTTGTCCAACCTGCATTTGAAAACCAAATCATGTGAATTCAGACTGTTTTTGCCCCAAGTGCAGTAGATTAGTTCAGTTGAGAGAACAGCGGACTTTCATAGTGAACTCTGCAAAGCAAGTAAGTGATCATTTTATTTGGCGAGGCGAAACCCCCCCCCAGAAATTTTTAGCATAAAAAAGACTTGTGAAGAGGGGCCCGAAGTCGTCAAGTGACTGACTCATACCAAAGCAATCAGGCGAAAGAAGCAGTGAAGGACCACTTAAAGGAGGCTGCTGATTTGAAGAATACTGCACATCTTGCTGGACCTCACAGAACAGAGAGGGTTGTATCAGATCATAGTAGTTAATAATGTGCAAACGCAATATCTACCATCGCTTCTTAGTTATCCATTTCAAACGCAAAATAATTAAAATGTGACCTGTATTTAAAAATAGCTCCTGCAGAACTATAGAAAGGCTAGCAAAAAGGAGACATTTTAATGTGTCGATTGCTCACAAAGCACCCATCTTAGAAGTCATTTAAATTCATAGTCATCTTGAAGAAGATCCAGGGCTTTCAGCAGAGAACATCTAATCAAATGTGGCTTGTAAAGGACACTCCTGTGTCAATAAGTGCCACATAAGTAGTCACGCCATCATATAAACACAGAGAGAAAAGCTTAAGCGATCCACAGCGAACTCTTGAGAGATACTTTACTATGCAAGGATAGAAGTATCCATCTATGGCATGTAGCATTGATGTGGCGTGTTTTTAACAGACATTTTATTTTAACATTTCAAAGTCTTTTTCTTAGATTTTTGTTTCAATAAAGAAACATTTTTGGCAGAAGTTG